>CM077158.1:33430204-33604860 GCA_039583875.1 Platanthera guangdongensis
TTTAGACAGGACCTTTTATAGGAGAGGAGAAGATTAGTCATAATTAAGTCATTATGAGAGACACGTGGACCAATCATATCAAAGTTTATGAATAAGACCGTTAGTCTGGACTTAACGAATTTTCGGAAAAGTCAAAGTAAAATACTCGAGATATAACAGACTACTCGAGTACATGCAGCACTACTCGAGTATGTAGAAGAAACTACTCGAGTACATGAGAAAACTACTCGAGAGGGAATGAGATCATTACTCGAGTACATGGAATCAACTACTCGAGTAAATAAAAGGAGAAAGGAAATCAGCTACTCGAGTAACAAGAATAACATACTCGAGTACTTCAGTACTTATACGAGAGGTGGAGTAAATTACTCGAGTAAAAGAAATACTACTCGAGTATATAAGGATAAACTACTCGAGTATAAGAAATACTACTCGTGACAAAGACTTAGAAAATTTCTTGAACAGGAAAATTGTATTACTCAAGTATAGAAGTTGAACTACTCGAGATAAATAGAACTACTAGAGTATATAAGATGACTACTCGAGTAATTCACTTAGAGAAATTTTCTGGAATGGAATCCTGGATTACACGAGTATAAACGCTGCACTACTCGAGTAGTAAATGAACTACTCGAGTACATGACTTAGACTACTCGAGTAAGTGAGAACTACACGAGAGTCAGAATTCAACTACTCGAGACAGAAGATAGAACTATTCGAGTATATAAGATGACTACTCGAGTATTTAACTTAGAAAATTTTGAGAAGACAATTTTTGTAAAACCGAGAGGAGAAGAGAAACTACTCGAGTAGTTGTCTTAACTACTCGAGAGCCATAATTGACTACTCGGGATATATCTTAGCTACTCGAGTAGGAGTATTATTACTCGAGTATGAACCCAGTAACTTGCTCGAGTAAGTAAAGAACTATTCGAGTACTTTACTTAGGAAAATTTTCTTGACAGATTTTTCTTCTTCTAAGGGATGACCAGCATCAAGTCTTTTCACATAGTCCTAGATCTTGAATATGAAATATATCCCAATAGAGAGGCTACACATGAGTCAAGACTTTGGAACACACAATGAGGGATTACATTGTATGGTCCTGTATTTGGTGACCCAATGTAGACTGACATTGGTCTACACTTCCCATAAGAATTCCTGCAAACACATAACTCAAACCAAGCATCAAATACAACTTAACTCATCTTAGTTCAAGGGTGACTTCATCAATTCTGGGTTAGTGTGGATACAATACCCAACAATCTATCCAAATAGCATAGATTAATATAAGATCGAAGTTCTTCAGTCATCTTGGTTATCTACACCATCATCTGCCCTGCTGTTAGTATTGCCATCTTCATTGTCGATGTCTTCGGTTGGATCATCAACCTCTCCGTCGGAGTCCAAGAAGTAGCCGACACTGTTGAACCTATTCTTTCAAGGGAAAGTAACTTCCGCAACAGGGATCTTGGCCTTCTTCAGCAGCTTAACTTGGTTGCTTTGCAATGCGTCAAGTCGTGATTCAAAATAAAGGTGTTGGGCACGCTGATAGTTCTTTATATATTCCAAGTTATTAATGATACATTACTTGTCATTTTGGTCAAAAACTCCTGTTGTCGGCTGCATGAAGGGGGTCTTAGGAGCTTGTGTGCTTGCATCTTGCTGTACTGAGGGGGTGTCATTAGTGTACTCTGGAACTTTAATGTCTGTTGAAATTACTGTATCCGTAATATGACGGCCAACCTTGGTCACAACATCGTCCTACTTTTCCTCCACTCCTGCTACTTTACAAAGTGTCGTAATTAATGTTGGAAACCATAGTTGTCGCACGTTCTCTTCCTCGGTCTTTATGTGTATTTGCTTTGAAATAATCTTTCCCATGTTAATGGACATCCCTTTCAAGATTTTGAACAGTAGAGTTACCCTAGTTAGGGATATACTATTGGAGTGTTTGGTTGGCATTATGCTTGCATTAAGGAAATATAGCCAAACCTTAGCTTCTCTACACAAGCAAATAGACTTTAGCGTGAAATTGCTCTTGTTGGCCCATTCTACCATAATGTTATGACAGATAGTGGTGGCCATTTATTCGGGTGTAGCTGGATTGAAACTTGCATTATCCTCGACAGGGTCTGAGCTAGGAAGATGAAAGTGTGCATTGATCTGCTCAGTCGATACATCAACAAGCTTGCCTCTTACTAAGACATTGTTTCCCTCTGCCAATCGTGCATTAGCATAAAATTCATGGACCCAGGGCAATATAACTTAATTGTGAGGATGACATAACGATTCCCATTTTAGCTTATGAATTTGGTCAACATATCATATGCCCATTCATGCGGCTTCTATCATGAATCCACGCTCAAAGATGAAGGGGGTAGTTCTTAATACCTGAACCCAAAGCTTTGCACCCTTGTTGACAAATCTATTTTGTTTGTGCTCGGATTTTTTTCTTTTGCCACTTTTTTATTGACAACCTTTAGCCCACCGAATCTTGCTCGTCCTCCAGCCCTTGTCCTTCTTGAGTAATCGACATTTCGTCTTCATCGTTCACGAAGTCCGCCAGTCGGTGCGCTAGTTTCTTCTTTTTCCCTTTTCGTGAAATCGACATCTCTGTCGCTGCTGCAGGCCCGATCTCCATCCCTTTCCCCTTCTGAGTCTTCGACATGTCCTCTTCTTCGTGCTGGTCGGCTGAATCGTTCCACTGCAGTAATTTTGCCGGGGTAAAACCTAACTTCTATTGCAAGGAGGGAAGGATGGATGATAAGTTAGATGCCAAAATATTTATGGTGCGACGAACTTGTGTTCGTTGAACTTGAGTTCGACGAACTTGAGTTCGACGAACTTGAGTTCGACGAACTTGAGTTCGTCGAACTTGTGTTTGTCGAACTTGAGTTCGACGAACTTGTGTTCGTCGAACTTGTGTTTGAAGAACTTGTGTTCGTCGAACTCAAGTTCGACGAACTCAAGTTCGACGAACTTGTGTTCGTCGAACTTGAGTTCGACGAACTTGAGTTCGACTTCAATCAGCATGACGGATTATACTTCGACGGACTCGAATTTCACGGCTACCTGCCTGAATCGTCGTTAGATAAATACTCTGACTTTTTCGATGCAAATATCCAGAGCACAAAGTGTTGCAACAATCTTTTGTTCTATTACAACATAGCTTCAGTAAAACCACAAGAGGAGATATCGACTAAAAGAGAGAATATGCAACCTAATAATTAAATGCGTACTAACGATCAATCATAATGACAAACAACTCGAGCTATAATAATAATAAGAATTGGGTTGTCTCCCAAAAAGCGCCTGAGTTTTAGTCCTGACGAGACTTCTCTTTCCTGTCAGTTTTCAAAGATAAATGATGATTTCTTTAAATCATCCCTGTTGCTCATATAAATTTTAAGTCTTTGTCCATTAACCTTGAATTCTGATTCATCTGCTTTGTTACAGATTGTGATGGCACCATAAGGGTGAACCTCCTTAATTAAAAATGGTCCTGACCATATAGATTTCAAGTTTTCTGGAAACAATCTCAATCTCGAGTTAAATAACAAAACTGATTGCCCTGACATAAATTCTTTCTTCTTCAACCTAGAGTCATGCCATTTTTTTGTTTCCTCTTTATATATTTCAGCATTATCATATACATGCATTCAGATCTCTTCCAATTCATCAAGTTGAAACAGTCTTTGCTTACCAGCATTTTGGAAATCAAAATTCAGTTTTTTAATTGCCCAGAATGCTTTATGTTCTATCTCTACTGGTAAACGGCAAGCTTTCTCATAAATTAATTTATAGTGAGTTAATCCTAAATGTGTTTTAAAGGCAGTTCTATATGCCCATAATGCATCGTTGTGTTTATGAGACCAATCCTTTCGGTTTATATTCACTATTTTTTTCTAAAATGATTTTAATTTCTCTATTGGAAACTTCGGCAAGCCCATTAGTTTGTGGATGGTAGGCAAGAGCAATTTTATGATTCACACCATATTTCTTTAATAATGTTTTGAATTGTAGGTTACAAAAATGAGAACCACCATCACTAATAATTGCCCTTGGTGTGCCAAATCTATTAAAAATATTTTTCAGAAATTTTAAGACAGTAGTGACATCATTTTTCTTAGCTACTGCTTCTATCCATTTGGAAACATAATCTACTGCTAACATGATGTAATAATTTCCATTTGAATTCACAAATAGACCCATAAAATCTATCCCCCATACGTCAAAAATTTCAATTTCCATAATATTATTCATAGGCATGCTATCTCTTTGGCCCATATTTCCAGTTTTCTGGCAAGCATCACAATGCTCTGCGAAGTTATGTGCATCTTTAAATAAGGTTAGCCAATAAAAGCCTGCCTCTAATACTTTCAATGTTGTCTTATGTCCCATAAAATGTCCTCCACATGAGGAAGCATGACATCTTTCCAAAATGCTTGGCATTTCAATTTCAGGAATGCAACGTCTTATAATTTGGTAAGCACAATGTTTAAACACATAAGGTGTATCCCAAAAATATGTTTTAACTTGATGTAAAAACCTTTTCTTTTGTTGATGATTTAAATCTGGTGGGAAAACTCTACTCACAATAAAATTTACTATGTCGACATACCATGGTGAACTATTCTCCGTGATTGTTAAAATGGTTTCATCAGGAAAATTTTCCTTGATTTCTAATGCTTTATTTTTCTCATCATCTTTCTCTAACCTAGATAGATGGTCCGCTACTGGATTTTCTAACCCTTTTCTATATTTAATCTCAAGGTCGAATTCTTGCAAAAGTAAAACTCATCTTAAAAGTCTGGGCTTGACATCTTTCTTATCTACCAAATATATTATGGCCGCATGGTCCGTATAAACTATAACTTTTGAGTTGATTAAATAAGAGCGGAATTTATCAAATGCAAATACTACTGCTAATAATTTCATCTCTATAGTTGTATAGTTTATTTGGGCTTTATTTAAAATTTTGCTTGCATAATAAATGGTATGAAAGATTTTGTTATGTGTTTGATCCAAAACAGCCCCTAAAGCATAATTGTTAGCATCACACATTAAAACAAAGGGTAGATTTCAATCAGGGGCTACAATGATAGGAGATGATATCAGACTATTCTTTAGAGTGTTGAAAGATTCTGGACATAATTGATCGAAGTTGAAAGAGGTGTCCTTTTCCAGGAGGTGACAAAGAGGTTTAGATATTGCAGAGAAATTTTTTATAAACCTCCTATAAAAACCTGCATGCCCTAAAAAAACTTCTAATTCCTTTAATGTTTGAAGGGGAAGAAGTTTTTCTATTACTTCCACTTTTGAACGATCTACTTCTAAACTCCTATTGGAAATTTTATGGCCAAGCACTATGCCCTCTCTTGCCATAAAATGACACTTCTCCCAATTCAAGACTAAATTAGTTTGCACACACTTATACAAAATCTTTTTTTAAACATTTTAAGCATTCATTGAAAGATTTGTCAAACAAAAAAAAATCATCCATAAAAATCTCAATACCTTCATCCATCAAATCAGAAAAAATAGAAATCATATAATGCTGAAACGTAGCAGGTGCGTTACATAATCCAAATGGCATTTTACGAAATGCAAATGTACTATATGGGCACATAAAAGTTGTCTTTTTCTGGTCTTCAGGGGCTAACCATAATTTGGTTATAACCTGAATACCCGTCCAAGAAACAAAATTATTCGTTCCCTGCTAACTTATCTTACACCTGATCTATGAATGGCAAAGAGAAGTGATCTTTCCTAGTTGACTGATTTAATTTTCTATAATCCATGTATATATGCCAACCAGTTACTGTCCTAGTATGGAT
The DNA here is from genome assembly GCA_039583875.1 of Platanthera guangdongensis. Taxonomy (NCBI): domain Eukaryota; kingdom Viridiplantae; phylum Streptophyta; class Magnoliopsida; order Asparagales; family Orchidaceae; genus Platanthera; species Platanthera guangdongensis. The sequence continues at coordinate 33,436,045 of CM077158.1, forward strand.
TAATTCATTGTTTTCATTTTTCACAACAGTCATCCCACCCTTTTTAGGCACACATTGGACAGGACTAACCCATTTGCTATCAGATATTGGATAAATAATTCTCGCGTCTAACCATTTAATGATTTCCTTTTTTACTACCTCTTTCATTGGAGGACTAAGCCTTCTTTGATGTTTAATGGAGGTTTGCGTCATATTCTAATAATATTTATGCATGCAAACAGTGGAACTAATGCCTTGGATGTCGGCAATAGTCCACCTCATAGCTCCTTTGTATTTCTTAAGGACCTCTAATAGTTCTTCTTCCTTTGCTCTAAAGAAGCATCAATTATTACCGGCAAAGATTTGTTTTCTCCTAAAAAAGCATACTTTAGATTTTTAGGTTGAGCTTTTAATTCTAATTGAGGTGGTTCTATAATGGATGATTTTAGAATTTTAATTTCACTTGATCATTCAAGTGGTTCAACAGTCCTAAAAGTTCTCCACCTTTCACTAGTATTAAAAACATTGGCACAATCATCCATCTCTTCCACGTCATCCAATTCTTCATTATTAAGGATTGCAAACAATGTTTTCTCCCATGGGTCATTCTTTTGATAAGCTCTAATTGGAATTTGTATTTTATCAATAAAACGACATTCTTTTTTATCATTAGGGTATTTAATTGCTTTTAAGATGTTAAAAGTTACCTCTTCCTTATTTACTCTCATTGTAAGTTCTCTTTTTTGGACGTCAATAAGTGTCCTTCCTGTAACAAGAAAGGGTCTACAAAGAATAATGAGTACATCACTATCTTCTTCCATTTCCAATACTACGAAGTCAGCAGGAAAAATAAACTTTTCTACCTTAACTAAAACATCTTTCACAATGCCTTTAGGGAATGCTAAAGTTCGATCATCTAGTTGAAGAGTAAGGGAGGTAGGAGCTATTTCTCCAAGGCATAATGTTATATGAATAGAAAGTGGCATGAGATTAATAATATCCCCTAAATCACATAAAGCCCTACCCGAAAATTTAACTCATATGGAACATGGTACGGTGAAGCTTCCTGGATCTTTTAATTTAGGGGGGTAGTTTCTTTTGTAGTATATCACTACATTCTTCGGTTAAAGCCACAATTTCTTTTTCAGCGAATTTTCTCTTTTTGGAGAGAATGTCCTTCATGAACTTTACATAGCTAGGCATCTGCTCCAAAGCCTCGACAAAGGGGATATTTATGGTCAACTTTTTAAAAGCTTCCATAAATTTCTGAAATTGTTTATCTAGCTTCATTTTAGTGAGTCTGGAAGGAAAAGGTGGAGGTGGGTAAATTTTTCTTTCTTCCAAATCTATAACCTCTACCCCTTTTTCTATGTTAGAGTTCTCGATCTTTTATTTTTTGCTTTTCTTTTCTTTTCTTTCATCTCCCTTGAATTTTTCAAATAACAAATCCTCGCCAGAAATTTTGTTTCCACTTCTTAGTGTGACAGACTTGCATTAGTTAGTTGTGTCATCTATCTTTGTATTTGGAGTTGTTTCATCCGGTAATGTTCCAATTGGCCTAAGATTTAATGTATTTGCAATCTGTCCTATTGAAGTTTTTAAGGATCTAAGAGATGATTCTATCCATATCACCCTTGCATCATTTTTCTGAAACATTTCTAGGATTAATTCATCCGATAATTTCCTTGAATTCCCTTGATTGTTGGGAGGAGTTTGATTGAATCATGGTGGATGATTAATATTTTGATTATTTCTCTATGAAAAGTTAGGGTGATTTCTCCATTCAGGATTATATTGATTTGAAAAAACATTTTATCTTTGGCCTCCTACATAATTAACTTCCTCCGGAACTTGATTCAGTTGTTCTATGGTGAGAGAGGTATTGGGGTTAGGTAAATGAATACTACTAACAGATGACATTACAATATTTTGACTCAAAATATCTGATCGCTTATTTATCGTATTAAATTGTGTTGTCATTTGTGCCGCTAATGCAGTAAATTGATCAACATGGTGGACACCCATTGGATTGTTATTCCCTTGCCTTTCAAATGATTGATAGTTGTTGGAGGTAAGATCTTCTAGAATAGTATAAGCATCCTCTGGATACCTTTTCATCAAAGACCCTCCCGCAGCTCCATCAACTAAGATCATGGTAGCCGTTTGTAATCCATTATAAAATGTGGATACTTGATGATGTTACTCTAACCCATGATGCGGACATCTTCTCAACAATTCTTTAAAACGCTCCCAAGCATCGTAAAGAGTTTCCCCATGATTTTGCATAAAAGTGGTGATATTTCTTATTAAATTTGCTGTTTTAGATGGAGGAAAGTATTTATTTAAAAATTTCTCTACTAATTGCTCTCATGTGGTTATAGAACCATGTGGTAACGAATTAAGCCAATCTTTAGCTTTTTCTTCTAACGAAAATGGAAATAACCTTAACTGAATTGCTTAATCAGTAGCCCCATTTACTTTAAACATGTCATATATTTCTAAGAATGTCCTTAGATAAGAATTGACATCTTCATTATTTAGACACCCAAAATTATTATGTTGAACTAATTGCATAGTACTGGAATCTATATATCTTGAAGTTAACTGATATAGTATGTCGAGCTATGCTAAAGTGCAACCCTCCCCATAAAGGTGTGTTATAATCACGACATGTCATTCTAGGTGCATTCGGTTGGCCGTTTTGGTCAACTTGCCCATTAGGATCTAGGTGACCCTCATTTTTGTGCATATTGTTTTGTCTGTTATCACCCATCTCAAGATGTGAAATATTGTTATTCCTAAAAATCCTCCTGTTTTGCCTACAAGTCTTTTCGATTTCAGAGTTTAAAGGCAATATTTCCGTATCTCGATATTTGGACATAAAACAATGCACATAAAGTGAAAAATAAAACAAAAACAACACGTGAACTCAGATTACTAAGAATTACTAATATCACAAGATAATACTTAAATAAAAAAAATTGTCCCCGGCAACGGCACCAAAAACTTGATGCGCGAAAAGTAGATATAAAATGCAACACAAGTATACGTGTCGCGTCAAGTAATAAAGTAGAAAGTAGAGTGTCGAATTCACATGGATAATATTTTACTTAACCTTATGAGTACTAGTAATATTCTTTTTCTGCTAAGTCAAGTAAAATCATTGTTTTGTAGGGAAGTAAAACTAAAAATTAAATTACGAAAATAAATTACTGGGAATAGATAATGAAGAGAAATACAAGTTTTGTATATTGATCTTTATCCTTAGTTTGCCTACGTGAGGAAATACAAGTGAACTTACATTAATTATTATCTTGTGGAAATCATAAACCTGTGAAGAGCATCTCTCGATTTCATCATCGTGTTGTGCACATTTAGTGAGTATCCTTAAATAAAAGCTCCACAAGTAAACATACGTATAAAAGCGAGGATCATAACTCCACAACTAGAATGATAGCGATACGCTAAATAATATGTAGTCAAATTACATTCACGAGACTTACGAATGCAGCTTTCGCATATAGAACGCAGTGAAGAGCACAAGATGGTAATTTCTTATCGTCATCACTAAAGAAGAGAATGAAATTTAAGATAAAAACTAATAAAAAGTTAGTTGTTCATGAAAGCATTAAGTCAAACTTCAGATAGTTCACAACATACAAAACTCATTAGAGGATTAATTTCTCATAGTAGGATTCACAGGATTTTGCAATAGGAATTGAACAGTCATGGTAACAGAAAAATTATGATAAGCAAACCAAATGGTTTCCTAGGCAGCCTACTGAATTCCGTCGCCCAAGTTATTGTGCTTCTCCTTCGATTCTCCTCTGGCCGATCTCCTCACCACCGATGCCGCCTCTGGTAACTCTCCCCGTCTATATATAGTGATTCGCCCCTTAAAGAGCCTTAAATTCGTTGAAGGAACGCCTCTGTTTTGTCTTGTAACCACCATCAATTTGAATTTCAAAATTCCAGATTTCCGTCAGCAATTTGTTGCAACAAATTTGTTTTTAAAAAGTCTTTAATTCGCTGAAGGAACGCCTCCTTTTGATTTTGTAACCGTCGTTAATTTGAATTTCAAAATTCCAGATTTCTGTCAGTAATTTGTTGCAGCAACTTTGTCTCTGAAAAGATAGGCATAATTAGGTAATAAATAATCTGTTATAACAATTTTATCTCTGGATAAAGTAAACAATTTATTGCAACAATATTTCTGAGTAGTAGAGTTGATTATATTTTATTTTTCCAACTGGATTCCCTTTTTTGTATTTTGCAAAGAAATATCATAATCTTATGTTTAAAACCTAAATTATATCAGAATATAATTTAAACCCTATTTTACTTGATTCCATGATGATTTGCTACTTATATAGGATGAACTAGAAGGTCCTCAATTCGATCTTCTCTTGCTGAACTAGAAGGCTTACACTGTGCTTCAAAGGCATTAAACCGATCTTCGCAGAAGGTCCTCAATCCATCAACCTTTAATTGGATATAAGCCTTGAGTCGGTCTTCGAGCCCTCTCCAACCTTCATCAGGCTTAACGGCTTTTCTCAGCAGGCTTTTCTCATGCTTCACTCTACTCCTCTTCTCCTTCATCCTTCTCTCATAACCTAACTTCTCATACAATGCGACAAAGTCTACCCTTTTTCTTTTATGTTTCTTCGGCGGGGGATTCTCAAAATCGGAACAATCTTCCTCCTCAGCCAGTAGGGTCTTCTCCTCATTTAACACATCCATAAACTTATAGTGGACCTACAGAGAATAATTGACGATTAAAAGAAAAATAGCACATGCACATGCGCATAATTATATTATGTTTTTGAGGACATACATAATTCTTGAGAAACAGGTTCTCCTACATTTTAGTGCAGAATTTCGCACTGTACAGAAGGAGGGACCAATGACTTATTTTAGGGCGTGCTAATTCGTCCACCGGAGGATGTACTCTTGTATGTTCGTACATCCACGCCTTCAAATAAAAAAAATATTATTAGAGCAATAAATATTAAACATAATACAATAAATACAATGTTGGTTAGAACATCGAATACCCGCAATAATGTAGCGCAACCCTCCAGAGAACCAATGTTGCTACCTGCACTTCGGATAGCACTGACACAGCTTAATTGATCAAACTGTACATGAAGAAACTCATGGATGGCAAGCAGCCAGTTATATTTCACGAACTCACGAACACATGTTATCTTGGTAATATAGGGTGAAACCTTCAAGCTCTTCAACAGGAAAAAAAACATAGCTAATAAATATTTTATCAGCAAACTTATTCTTTTATCCTCGACTCCCTCGACTATGGGAAACCTATCCTCAGCTGTAGCTCCATGAAGTTCTTCAGTTAAGCTCTTGTGGGTTATGTCCAGGAGGGGTGTTCTTGAAAAAGTAAAGCGATGACCCATATTTGGGAGATCTAATATAAGGGTCACTTCGTTGACCGTCATCTTCACAAGGTAATTCCCGAGCTGGAAGGCTTCCCTATCCCTATTGTATAACCTCAGAAGAATGTACAACATCGGTATGTTTTGGGGGTAGGTTGGCATTAGAAATAGGGGAAGGAGACGAGCATCCCTAAGTGATACAATAGATTCCTTGGACAACCTACTCAAGAGAGGTGTCACATTTGCTATGAAGGTGTTAGGAGCGCATCTACAGCTTAAGTACTTGCTCCCGGGCATGATTCACCTATAAAACCAAAATGCTTCACTAAATTCAACTACATCTATGTACTAAAAAGCGATTGCATTCTTTACTTAAAAACAACTACAAAATCGTATTAAAAAGCGACTGCAAGCAAAGTTTTTTAGAAAGCGACTGCAATCTAAGTTTTTTAGAAAACAACTGCAAAAAACATATAAAAACGACTGCAATCAAGGTTTCCCAGAAAAATGATGAGAAGATAGAAAAACATGATTTCATATCTAAGAAACACAAGATTAGATATATAAACACCCTAAATATACATGGTAGTTTGGACCAGAATGCTTCACTAAATTCAACTGCATCTATATACTAAAAAGCAACTGAAATTTTTACTTAAAAACTTCATTGCAAAATCGTATTAAAAAGCAACTGCAATCTAAGTTTTTTAGAAAACAACTGCAAAAACATATAAAAAACTACTGCAATCAAGGTTTCCCATAAAAATGATGAGAAACTAGAAAGACACGATTTCATACCTAAGAAACACAGGGATATCACGGCGACGGAAGAGGCACGGCGGCGGAAGAGGCGATTTTCGGCGGCGGAAGAGTCGGAGATGCGGGGAAATGATTCCAGAAGCCCCAAACGGCGCGATTTCCGAGGGAGAAAGAGGCGAAGAGGCTGAGAAAACCTAGGGCTCGGAGGGGCGCGGATGTTTCAAAAACGGAAAATTTTGAAATGTATGGGGTGGAATCCACCGCAAATAATATATTTATTTCCGGACCATGCTCATGGTCTGGAATCCTGTCCAAAAAATTTTCCCATACTACGTACACAAGAAGCGTCGGTGACCAATAGAGAGAGATTAGGCTTGGACCATTGAAAGTTACTATTAAAAATAGCTGTGGCCCAAATAGTAAAAATAGAGCCCGGCCCAGTTAGTAGTGGGCCCCATGCAAACTGGCAGTGAGTTAAGTCAACCAGGTCTTATTTAAAGAGCCGAAGCTCACACGCCACGGGCGACGTGATCTCCAGTCATTTCCCATTTAAAGTTCATCCGACGTTATCATGGCGTCACCATCTTTCTTTAAATGACCAAAATACCATCACTGGTCCAATCAGTAAACCCTAGTCCTTGCCCCCGCCGATCTCTGTTTCACTCTCTTTCTCTCTCTCTCTCTGTAACAACTCTCTCTCTCTCTCAGTACTACTCTCAGTCTTTCTCACACTTCCAATTCTCTCTCCAACTCGTGTAATAAGGACTGACACATGGCTTATTTACAGCCGTAGATTATTTAAATTCTCTCTCCAGCGCGAGACTGCCAGCTTCCTCCCGTTGGCATTCTGCCGTGGCGCTCGTGCGTCACTTCGTGTCAGGATTTCAATCAAAGGGAACCTGGACATTCTTAAGTATGGGTATAATCATTTTTATTTTTTTTAATACTGTTTTGAATTTAGATTCTTAGAAGGCATTTTGTGTTAACATTTGAATATTAAAAAAAATAAAAAAAATTTCCACTCTTTGTGCTTCAATCTAATAAAATGTTTGACAAGAAAAAGGGCCTCTTTGGGGAGCAAAAGTAATGTCCGGGACCCGGATGATACTATTGGTCCGGGATCACTGAGGCGCTAGCAAAGACGTGGGGCACATACATTTTAAGTTTCTGATATACACTTTTGCACGAGACCATAATCAAGTCTGACTTCTCATGGATTTTCCGGATGTTTCTTTTCGTTCGAGACACGAATGAAAAAAAATTTCCTCTTTGGGGTAATTGTTATTAGCATTTTGATATGTGCTATTTGCACGCCTAAAATTATAATTTTCTTTAAATCCTATAAATTGTTTTTATATATAATGATTGTGGAACTTTGAAATATCCACAGTTGAGGTTAATTTTAGTTATTGGTGGCTTCAAATAATAATAAAGACGATGTGTCATGAAATTGTCATCGTCTCTTGATCTCATGTAAAAAGAGTCAAACGAGAGGGTGAAAAGTGGATGTCGTGACCGTTCTCATTTCTCAAGTTGGGCTATTTATATGAGAATGAATTGATTTATGTCATTCGATAGTGGAGTCTCATTCATATATATGAGATTTCCTTCCTATCGGGGCTAGCTATCCATGGCAACCCAAGTCCATGTGAAGTCAAGGCTGAATCTGACACTCTATCCATAATACGTATGGATGGATCGTGGCATGTGTAACGCCTCGGCCCTCCCCCTTAGGGGCCAAGTAGGTATGTTACCTGCATACATCCCAAGCACCCCAACCATTCTTCAGCCAACTTGCGGGTTGTTGATGACCACAACCTTACTTCGATGAGGAAAACTCTCGAGTTAAGCAGACGGCGTGGGGATTTCCCAGGAGGTCACCCATCCTGAAATTATGTCTGCCCAAGCATGCTTAACTATGAAGTTTCTCCACTTCTCATCACCAATTGAGCTACAGCTCAATTGGTGATGAGAAGTGAAGAAACTTCATAGTTAAGCGTGCTCGGGTTGGAGTAGTACTGAGATGAGTGACATCCTGGGAAGTCTCTGTGATGCACACTTGACTATCGAGTTTGCCTCATCGAAAGGAGGTTATGGCCACCAACAACCACCCTGTGGATGAAGAGGGGTTGAGGTGCTTGGACTGCAGCCCGGTAACATCGTCTAGAGAGAAATCGTGGCGTTGTCCCATTTAGAGGTGTAAACGAGTCGAGCTTGACAAAATTCTCAAGCTCGAGCTTGAGCTAAATATTTCGGGCTCGAGCTCGACGAGCTCAATTTGCATGGCTCAAGCTCGAGACCAATATATTGAGATCAAACTCGAGCTTTCAAGCTCACGAGCTCGAGCTGCTCACGAGCTTTTCAGCTCTTTAACATTTTTTATTTATAATTATTTTTTAAAAAAAAGTAAAAAAAAAATTCTCGCGAGCCGGCTCGCGAGCTCATGAACAAGTGCAGGAGAGCTCGAGCTCGAGCTCGCAATCGCGCTCGTTGAGCACGAGCTTGAGCTCAACAGGCTCAAGCTCGATTTGAGCTTTTTTCGAGCCGGCTCATCGAGCTCACAAGCTGACTCAACTCAACTTGCACCCCTAGTCCCGTTGGATCGGTTAGGGTCGTTACAGAATGATCTAGCAAAAACTTGTTAATGAGGTAGAGTAATAAGGGTGATGGAGTAAATAATTTGAATGTATATATAAAAACTAGATATTTGCTCATTGTGTCAGGTTCCAGCTTTTAGAAGTTTATCTTCTCGCCGCATCAGGTTTTATGCATTTTAATTTATTTGTTATCAGATATTTATTTTATGTAATAATTATGATCAGTCATTTTCTTTGTTATCATGGACAACTGCTAAGCTAAAAAAATATATGTACTAAAATTTGACTTGATTTGCATGTTCATTCATTTGAGACTGTTATTGCATACAATCTATTTTCAGAAACTTGTATCATGGATTTTTTTTATTAAAGTACATGTGCTTTTAATTTTCAATGCTATATTTTTAATCTTTCACATAAAAACAACTATTTTCTTTTAAAATAATTATTTTAAATCCAATTATCAGTATCTCAGCTTTCGCCTAACATGCATGAATTTTTTTTCCAACCATGTCTGTGGCATCACGACCCGCCCGAAACGCACTCTAACCTTTTGTTTAGACAAATTGTGACAGTTGATATCAAATGTAGGTTTGCTTCTAAAGATAAAGTATTTTATAGTTATCACTTATTTTGAATCTTATTATATAATTATATATGCATGCATCATTCACTCATTTTATCATTATCTGTTGTTCGCGGCTGAAACACGCACACACTACACTCATAATCATGAGTAGTATGCGTATGAATATTAAGGGGTTATGATCAAATTTAATTTTTTTCATATAAATTTTCATTATGATATAGACTGCTTGTGAATATCAAATATATATGACCAGTTTAATAATTTCAAGTGCAAAGATATTAGATCATAATATACATAACATGTTAAGCGAAATGAGCACTTAAGATGACATGCATGTTTATCTATTCATTTACATTCATATCATAAATCATTACACAAGTGTCAAGCTACTAACAATAATAATGATTGTATACATGCATATAGATTTACTATTTGTTTGACATCGCACATGATCTCGTTGTTGCATTTACATGATCATTACATATAGTTGTCCAATGAAAATGCTATAATTATTATACGATTTATGTATCTGACAATATGAAATGTGTTAGAATCTCTAGTTTCAAGTACCTTACATTTGTATTCAGTCCTTTCTGTTCTGCTTGACTATCAATCCTTTTTGGTCCTCTTGTATCCTTTTTGGTTAGCTTCTAAGTGTTAGTGAGAAATGAGAGTTTTTTGTTAATTATTTTGTTGAATTACTTCAACGTTGTTTTGTGCTCTTTCCTCCCCAGTTTACCTTCTGACGACACTCAGCCGTCATTCAGGTTCTTACCTTCTTTGTTGTTTTATCTTCTCTGCATGCAAACATTTTTTTTCGCTTTCGAATTCTCGAGTATTACCTCTCAATTCCGAGCTAATTGAAAAAATTCATGTGATCCCCGAAGCCAATCATTTGTATCCGGCTGAAACCCTTTAAGATAGTGGAGTATCAAGCACACAAGCTTCGAAAGAGTACCATTCACATGGTCAGAGTGCTTTGGATGCATGACAAGTCTGAGAAGTATTGAGAACTTAATTCTGTCATGCGTTGCAAGTATCTGCAAACTCTCTATTGGTCTTAGTAAGTCTTCGCGCATGTTCTCCTTTCTACTTCAGTATATTCATAGTTAGCTTTTATGCCTTGATTTGTAAATTTTGTTGGATTAAATGTCATCTAAATCCTCGCAATAAAAGACCCCAGTCAAGAAATCCTTAGAAGTTTTGGGATGAAATTTCTTAAGTATGAGAGAATATAACAGCATAAAAATTTAAATAAAATGACTAATGACAATTTCGTAAAGAATTGGTTTTCCCTTGACCTAACCGAGCACCTACACCCCCCCCCCCCTTATTTTCCTGCAAGCCGTAAGCCGCAAACCCGCTCCCTGCCGGAACTCGCCTGCCATTTCCGCAATCTCCCGCAAGAGCGACTCCTACTTATCACCGTCTCATTCTTCCGTCGGCGCCTCCTCCTGTTTCCCCTCTCCTTCTTCAAGCAGCAAGGGTAGCGGCCACCCCATTTTAGAGGTCATCTGACCTTCTCCTCTCTAAGGAATCGACAATAGTTTTTCTCCTACAATGGGATGGTCGTACCTCCTCCTCTTCTCCTTCTCCGTCCAGCAAGGGAATCAATTTCTTACCTCTTCTCAAGATCGGTAGCCGACTCATCTTCCTCCGGCAAGCTAATTTTCTCCCTTCGGCAGCCCTCTTCTTCGTCGTCTTGGTCGGGTTTTGCGAGAGTGACATCCAGGGTTTCCTTCTCTCACCCCCTTGGGCTTGTATTTGACTTTCTTGGGTAAGAATCTCCCTCATTTCCCTCTTATTCAGAATATATGATCCCTAATGTTTTATTCATGCTTTAATTCGTATATTTTGTGGATCTAAGTTTATGCCCTCCTATAATCGTCTAAACTCATGGTATTTGTGATTTTTGTCGATGCTCCCGAAAGCTATCAATAGGATCACTCAAATTTCTCTCTGATTTAGGGGTTCTATAGCCTAATTTCCACTAAGTCTCCATTTCTGCATGGTAATATCTTCTCCCATCACTTTTGAGGGAGGTAAAACGCTGAACCTTCTCATGTTTTTTGTTTTGTAAGATAATTGTTTGTGTCAACGTTGTGCTTTTTATTAGGTCCATGTCAATTTCCTTATTCTTAAACAGGTTCAAAATATTTAGATCTTAAATGCCTAAATTGACATGTAGGGGTTTAAATATTTAATTCATTTGGAATGGAATGAGTGTGTGATCATGGTTGGTTTTTATTTGAATTTTCACCTAATTGAATTGCGTCCCATTTGATGGAAAATTGAAAAATGGGTTAATGAATGAAAGTGATTTTAGTTGGATTCTCACTTGATGAATAATTAGAAGACTAGCAGTTTTTTTGTGAGCATGAGCATTAATTATTATAATAATAAATGTTGAGATTTTTTGCTAGCAAATGGATGAACTGTGTTTTATATAAAATGTTTGGATTATACACATATTTACTCGGAAGATAATTGTGCATTGAAATGAATTAATCTAAATGAATACTTGGTGTTCTAGAAAATGATGCATAGTAATCTAATCACTTGTGAATACTTGAACCTGCAAAAATATAAAGCTCACTAACAAGTTTTTTTTGTGTCATCGAATCTTGTTTCTTATGTCTGTCTGGTTGTAAGACTTGGGTAAAGTTTGTTCCATAATCTGATTTTTTTTCTCCTTGATGAAAACTCGTGCCTATTAGAATCACAATTCATGAATTCTTTAATTCATTAATGTCATAAACAATCACTGAAGGATATTGTTGAATTGATATGACATTTTAGCTCGAGTTTCCACTTGACTTGTAATGGAAACCAAAGAATGAACATAGAAAACACAAATTTTCTGATAAGCTTTGCATTTAGACTCGTATTAGAATCACGTGTATCAAATTGAAACACTTACACATTACACTGATTACTGCTTATGACATTATGTGATCGATTCTATGCAATACTCCGGAGTAGTCAAATGATTCTAGTTATTTTGGTTAGTCTCACCTGCTTATCTTGTTAGCTTCGATTCATTAAAACTAGTATATAAAAATTTTCATATTCCCATGCTCGTACTTTATTTTACTTTGTCCCTATTTATTTCAATATTATGAGATATTTTACTTATTTTGAAATTTGTCTTAGCGTCCGTGACTGCTCCGCCTACTTCTTAAGCCCGATCTGCGTCAAACTCCAGCTTATAGAAGTTTATCTTCTGGTCGTGGCAAGTTCTATGCATTTTAATTTTTTACTGTTGATATTACTTTTATATAATAATTACGATCATTCATTTTCTCTATTATCATGGAGAACTACTATGTTAAATAATATATGTACTATAATTTGACATGATTTGCATGTCCATTTATCTGAGAGTGGCATTGCATATAATCTAGTGTCAGGAACTTGTATCATGTGTTTTTTTATTAAACTACATGCGCATTTATTTTTTCTTCAAAGTATAAATCTGATTATCAGTATCTCAGCTTCCGCCTAATAGACATGAGTTTTCTTTCCGCCTATGTCTGTGACATCAAGACCCGCCCGAAGCACACTCTGATTTTTGTTTAGACGGGTTATGACATTAGTGGGGTAAAATCACATTGGTTAAGAAATAAATTAAGGAAAATTATTTTTTGAAAAATAAGAAATTTCTCAAAAAAGATAGAGATTTGCCTTAAATGGAGCTTGAGATACTGGCAAGAAATGAAGTGAGAAGAATGCCTAAGCAATCGAAATGAACATCTTCGTCAAATATTGTGTCACTCAGTAGGCATGCAAAAAAGGCCCGGTGGGCCCAGGCCTACTATGATTGAGCTTTTTGTCTACCAGGCCCAGGTCGGGCCTCGGACAAATCGTGCCTAGGACAGGCCCGAGCCATTCTTTAAAAAGGGGCCTAATGGAGCCGACCAGACCGGCCCAATCAGGTCAGGCCAGACCCGAACCTGGTGCTGGCAGTAGGAGCAGCCAGCACCTCCTGCTTCCATAAACAACTTTTAATTGTTGGGACCACACCCCAGGATTTAATGTTGGGGCATGGCCCCAACAATTAAAAGATGGGGTGTGGCCCCAACTTTTAATTGTTGGGGCCACGTAGCCCTAACAATTAAAAGTTGGGGCCATGACCCGACACTTTAAAGCGGTGGCGCTGCCCCAACAATTAAATGTTGGGGCGGCATCCCAAAAATTAAATGCTAGGGCAACACCCTAGTAATTAAATGTTGGGGAACCGCCCCAACATAGTACCGGGCCTGGTACCCGGACGGGACTGGGCCCGGGCCGGACTTCAGGTCGGGCTTCATTCAAAAATGGGGGCCTTGTGAGCCTCCTTAAGCCCGACCTGGGTCTAGCCTGAGCTTAATAGGGACCAAGACTTAACTGGGTCCATACCCGGGCAAACCTAGGCTGGGAAATCGGGCTCTGGCTTATTCTACACCTCTACATCTCAGATGGGTGTCCCAAGAAAGTCTTTTGATAGGTGACATATGTTCCAAAGTGAGTGGCAATGTGTGAATTGTGGTAAAGCGGGATTATAGTGTCCATGTAACCTCTCTGTAGACGTTAATGAGTAACTCGATCCACAGGTAAATGGATGTTATTGAGTTGGGAATTAAGGCTCCGTTTGGGGGGGTTTATTTTCACCGGTCAAGCAGTTACAACATCATTTTCGGGTTCATGCGGTCGTAACCGCTTGACTGGTAAAAATAAGTCCCCCCCCCCCCCAACCGAGCCTAAGATTTTGGGTCATATTGGATCGGTGCTTAGAGAACTATGGAAGTGATATGATGGTGATTTGGGTAATTAATTACCAAATCCACTCACAAACAACAATGACCTTATTGCTACGATTAGTTTAATGCTGTCTAAAACTAGAATCCATTTAGTATTTAATAGTATGTGAAAAACTTCCACTAACTCTATCTTCTTTGCGTAGCTTCAGAGTTGCATTTCGTGCTTAAAGACTGGCATGAGTTGATGAGAGGGAAAGACTTTGTGTCTTGTTAATGTTTCCGAGAATATGACTGGTTTAGATGATCTTCGAGTCAAAATGAGTCATTTGTTAACTCAGCACTTTACGATGCACAATGGGAATCATCCAAATTTGCACTTTATTTTTGGAGCTAGCTATATTTATTGGATCAAAATTACTTGATTTTGAGCCAAACACAACTTTTTTGAGTTAATTAAGGCTTTGTTTGGGGGGACTTATTTTCACCAGTCAAGCGGTTACGACCGCATGAACTGGACCTTAATTAACTCCCGGTTCATGCGGTCATAACCGCTTGACCGGTGAAAATAAGTCCCCCCAAACGGAGCCTAAGCCTAAAACTTTCAAAACCTAATCCAATATAAATATTAGTCGTGCTTCAATCTTCAAATCAATATTAACATTTTCGCCGACATGGTCATCATAAAATAGACTATTTCATAGCAAATATTTAACACAACAAATAAATATTGCAATTATTCTGACCTCTAAATGAGTTGGTGCACATAACCCATGCAAATTTCCTAGTATGCATGGTTTATTTCCGTATAATATATTTAGGGCGTTGTTACGTGCACATCAATTTTAAAAGTAACGCCTCTCCAGCGTCGGGCGAGGGGGCGGCCGGGGCGGCCGTCCCTTTGGCCACTGGCGGCCAAGGAGAGGGGTGGCCCGGTCAGCCGTCCCCCTTGGCCGCACCGGCGGCCGAGCAAGGGGCAGCCCGGGCGGCCGAGGTCGGCCTCCCGCCGCCGGTGAGGCGTGGCGGTTTCCCCATCATGTGTAGTGGGATCGGCGCGCGGGGGATCGGGCGCGGCAATCGCGCGAGCGGTCAAACTCACAATTCCCCTAATTTTAGTGGAGAACGGGAGATCATGGGGAGATGACCGTGTGCACACTCTTTACCTATAAAATAAGGTTCATCCGCAATAAATATATTTAAGGATGGCATACTTGCATTGTAAGAGTTGATTCCATCTTTATGTCGGTCTGGCCGGCTAGACCCGTACCGCTGTGAATAATTGGGCCGGGATAATTCAATGAGGCGGTCTGAGGAACCGGGACCAGTGGCTGTACTGGCCGGACTCTAACTTACCGCTTCTCGTCCATCAATGATTATTACAATCTTAGGCGTACGGCCTACCATTTTGCATGGTGGTGGCCGGTGGGCACTGGGCGCACGCCGAAGCCTCGTGACCGTCTGCGCCGATCATGTGACCGCCATCATTTTTTTCCGGTGGAGGATGTGCAGCGCCATAGGGTGCTCCGGCTAGGAGAAATAGCTTGTGGCCCACCTTGATTAATTAATTAATAATAATATATAAAAACATGCCGCATATTATTTCCTTTTTTTGTTCTAGGCCCAATGTTTTGAAAATCGGACTGGGCATTGAACCGACGGAGGGAGATGTTTAAGGTTGAACCGGTCCAATCGGTTTAACCGGGATTGAACCGTTATATATATAATATATCGGAATAATGGAAATACGTGTAACGCGTATTTCCTAATGTACGTGCGAGGCTCACCGAGCATGAAATAAATAAATAATGACAAAATTTTTAGTTTGTACGCAAAAATATAATTGAAAAAGGAATAAAAATGAGAGGATTTGTCATAATATTTGATAAAAATGACCGTCACACGTCTGACTTGGTTGTCAATTATACATTTCTATGCATGTGTTTTTATTATATAGATTATTTTTTTATAAATATGTATTAATTTATATGTATATAATATATTTTAAAAATATTCATTAATTATTAATTGGCCGAGTGACTTGTTTCCTTGCTTGATTTTGAATTGGTATGGGTTCAAAACCTGCTGCCCACTCATTTTCGGTATTAATTTTTGGGCTCCATGGCCCACCCCGTCTTAGGAAAACCGGCCCGGTTTATGGTTGGGCGGTTCAACCGGTCGGTTTTCCGGGTTTTACCCGGTTCTGAGTGGAACCGGTTTTAGAGGACTGACTGGATCGGACACGGGGCCGGTTCACGGTCCGACCGGTCGGACCGGCCGGTCCGGTTATGAAAACGCTGTCTAGGACAGTTATTTAGGATAATAATATGTGATGAGCTATATTCATGGCACCACATTAATGCATGATACAGACGGAGTTAAATTGTCATTTGTTAACGTTCATCTAAAAAATTTCATCCATTTTTATGTTCAAACATACGATATTTGTTATGGCATCCTTAACGAATGGCGTTTTAAGCATACGTTTACGACCGCCACCACAGTGCCAAGCGGAACCGAAGTAAATATTTTTTTATGGAGCAAAATATATTTTGAACTATCTTATGTAAGAAAGGAGCACTCATTTTAAAAAAAACTGTTGCCAAAAATTGCAATAGCAAATTATATTGTATACGTACATGGTATAATTAATTTCCAAGTAGAAGCCATATTCATCATCGTGCGTGTGTGTATATATGGCTCCAAGAGAAAGGCCCACACATGAAATAACAAACTTGAACCCATACTCATCCTAGCTATATATATATAGCTCCATGAGAGAAGCCCATACCCTACATAAATCCAAGAATGGGGTGATGTATGCCACAGCAAGAAGCCTTGTGTGCGGCATAACTCCGAGCGAGCAACTCGTACATGACATAGGTCCATGCAAAAAATGTGAATGCAAAATCGCTCTTAATTAACAAGTAAAAAAAGAAACACTGCTCTACATGAAATGCTCACGTGTTGTATAATAGTATATATACATAAAAGAAAAAAAGTACCATGACTTGTGATATTTACATTTCATAACATTCATGCGCAAAAGTATCTTGTTATTGTAAATCTTAGAGGTTTTTTTTTGTATATGAATGTTATGAAATAAACATATTGAGGATGTGATCATAATTTTGAAAGTTTAAGTGCAAGCTATAATTTCACAAATTTCGAGGGAACATCCCTCTAAATAACCCAATGAATCAATGATCATAATTTATATCTCGAAAGATTTATTGCCCTCTTAAAATACTAAATAACTTTAATTATTTTTCCACCAAAACAACTTAAATGTTATATGCATGCGTGAGCAAATTTACTGCGGTACTGCCGAGCTACTTGTATCTAAAAAATATATAATTTTTGTTTGCTTTAATTGTATGCTTCTACACCATGTCATAAAGTTCTAGATCGGGCTTCAACCTAATTTTAGTTGATAAAGCCGATTAATTAGGTGATAATTATGTGGGGATGTACCGTGGAAAACATCTCATAGGCGCAGCCAAATAAATACAGGGTAGACAAGAACTGAAATTTGAACAAAGAACTCTGCATATAAAATTATTATAGCTGCAATAATAATACATGAAGAAATATACCGACGTTCGTTACAGATTACACCGCAGAGGAGCCGGACTCGCTCGATCCGCAGGAGAGAAAATTATCTGAACTGCAATCCGGTAGCACAGCGGATGCACAAGGTCCATCAAGAACCTTCGTCGTCGGGTGACGACCAAACCACTCGCCACCACCGGAGAAGCACCGTCAAGGCCAACTGCATTCACGCATGCCATCGATGCTAAGTCGTACCACTGGAGAGAAACACCATCAATGCCACTGCACTCTCGCATGCCTTCGCCGCCATGCCTGTGTCGTCGAAGAGGAACTCCGTCAAGGTCACTGCACCACCGCAAGCCTTCACCATCACGCTCGCACCACATCATCTCCTCCAAGACTGACAAACACCCTCTCCTCCAAGACCGGCGGCTATCATCTCCAAAGCCGGTGGATGCGTCGAGGGTTCCACATAGGAGAAAGAAACAAGGCGAGATCAGCGAGATCGGCACCAACAACGCTGATGCCACCGCACGGGGTCGCACCACCGACAACCACCGGCGGCGGCGGCAACCTTCCTTCAACACAAGCCCGAGAAGGCAATAACTCTTCACACAGTTCCTAGTTTTCCCGTGAACAGGAGAGGTCGGCACTCTCCCAAGCAACTGTAACTCCTCCAAGTTTGGGTGGCTGTCTCTTACCCCGTGAACAGTAATCCCGCAATATTTATATAAATATATGCATATATCATTGATGACGGTGATTTAGAATATTAGGTAAGAGTGAGAGATCTCTCTATCTCTCTCTTAAAGGAAAGTCATGACAAATTTCTTTTTCATAATTTTTTATGGCATTTTTCAAAATAGGATCCGAACCAAAAAAAAGTAACAATCACCACCTTGATTCGGGATCTGGATCCACCTCCTGCACGAAGCACTAACCGCATACAACAACAACTGCACCAAACAAGTCTGAACGTAGCACCACCTCAGTCTTAGGCATCAACTGACCTGCTCCAGTCGGCTCATCTTTGTTCTGTCTCAACCCGAGAATGTCGCCGCAACATGATCGTAGAAACTGACTCGCATAATTTGAGTCCCAGAAGGATGATCCTCTGCACCACCACAACAATTCACTATGTTGGCCTCAGAAATCATGGGTGCACCGCCACATGTCATGATCTCCATCAGTCGGTACAAACTACCGCCCTACACAGCTCTCCTAAGCATGGTACATCCTCACTCTACCATCAGGACTCCACCTCGGGCCACCCAACTGTAGCCACTTGAATCCAAACCGCTCAGTGATGTCAAACTTGTAGCTGTCAGAGTCTCACAGACTCTCAGTGATGGTGGGGGCAACATCACTCTGCACCTTGACCCAGCTGCCACCCAGTCCGCAGCTTAGCCTTGAGGCCTTTTTGCACGCTGCGAACTAACACTCATGTGTGACTGTACTGTCTGCAATGGTAAAAATGTCATACCCTCCTTTGGCCCAGATCGAGATCGTGCTCCACTCAATCCCATGTCAAACTGCCTCACCTTACCCATCTGATGCTGCCAAGATGAGACGGTCCCTAGGAGTAGGGCCCACTAACATCTATCTGGATAGCACTACGATCGTGACTTCCACCTGCTCCACTGTATCCTTCTCATACAAGAGCATCGTCACCAAGGCCGAGTAAAAAATGTGAGCGAGGTAAGATGTGAAACGGGTCTTCACGTCTCCCTCCGTCTCTCCACCAGCTTCCTCTAACTGACACAGAAACCGTCTGAACACACATCGTGTTCCCACAGATAATCTTCTCCCTGTAACATATCCGCGGTTATCATGACCTCATGCAGTACCACTTGTCATAGGTCAAATCCGTCACTGTCGGACTTCTTCAAAAAATCACTGTCCAGATTCATGTTCTTCTCTGTCATGGTTGTCTTATGGCATGACCAGGAGACTTGATTAATTCAAAGGTCAGATTTGAAAAGATGGGGAGAGGACCTAGTTATCACCCACCACAGTCAAATCATTCCTCGAATGTCCAATCAGTCCCCTACAAAACCTCCCTCGGATACCACTTGTTAGGATATACCGTGGAAAATATCCCCTAAGCGCAACCAAATAAATATAGGGTAGACAAGAACTGAAATCTGAACAAAGAACTCTGCATATAAAATTAATATAGCTGTAATAATAATACATGAAGAAATGTACCGACGTCCGTTACAGATTACACCGCGGAGGAGTCGGTCTCGCTCGATCCGCAGGAGAGAGAATTATCTGGACTGCAATCCGCTAAGCACAGCGGACGCACAAGGTTCATCAAGGACCTTCGTCGTCGAGTGACGACCAAACCACCCGCCACCACCAGAGAGGCATCGTCGAAACCAACTGCACTCACGCACGCCATGGACGTCAAGCCGCACCTCCGGAGAGAAACACCATCAAAGTCACCGCACTCTCGCATGCCTTCACCGCCATGCCCGTGCCGTCAAAGAGGAAATCCATCAAGGACACTGCACCACCGCAAGTCTTTGCCTCCACGCTCACACCACATCATGTCCTCCAAGATTGAAAAACACCCTCTCCTCCAAGATTGACAAACACCCTCTCCTCCAAGACCGGCGGCTATCATCTCCAAAGTCGAGGGATGCGTCGAGGGTTCCACATAGGAGAAAGAAACAATGCGAGATCAGCGAGTTCGGCACCAACAACGCCGGTGCCGCCGCACGGGGTCGCACCACAGCAACCACCGGCGGCGGCGGCCTTCCTTCAACACGAGCCCGAGACGACAATAACTCTTCACACGGTTCCTAGTTTTCCCGTGAACAGGAGAGGTCGGCACTCTCCCAAGCAACTGTAACTCCTCCAAGATTGGCTGGCTGTCTCTTACCCTGTGAACAGCAATCCCCCAATATTTATATAAATATATGCATTAGGGGTGCAAATTTAGCCCGGGCCCGGATGCCCGGACTGGGTCTGCCCGGGCCCGAGCCCGAGTAAGCTCGGGTATGGTTAGGCCCGAGCCAGGCCCAGGACCGGCCTAAGGAGGCTCACCAGGCTCCCTTATTTGGCCAGAGCCCGACCTGGTGCCCGGCCCGAGCTAGGCCCAGACTTGGGCCCAGCCTGAAGCCTGTTGGGAGCCCAGCATTATTATAATGCTGGGATGTCGCCCAACATTATAATAATGCTGGGCTGCTGCCACCCAGCATTTAAATGCTGGGCGCTGCAGCCCAGCATTTAAATTCTGGGTGCTGCAGCCCAGCAACGCCCAACATTAAATGTTGGCCTACAACCTAGCAACCCTGCTGGCAGTAGCCAACATTTTATTTTTTGGGGCATGTTTGGGCCCGATTTTGTGGACTCAGGCAGACCCCCTTATTTTGCATAGGTCTGGGCCCGGCCTGGGCCCGTTATAAACAGGTCCCGACCTGGGCCTGGAAGAAAAAAGCCCGGGCCCTGGGGGGTCTGGGCCCGACCTGGGCCCGACAGGCCTAATTTGCACCCCTAATATGCATATATCATTGATGACGGTGATTTAGAATATTAGATAAGAGTGAGAGATCTCTCTATCTCTCTCTTAAAGGAAAGTCATGGCAAATTCCTTTTTCATAATTCTTTTTATGGCATTTTTCAAAATAGGATCCAAACCAAAAAAGTAACAAATTATTTGATGACATAGTGTGGAGATGGAGGTAACATATTGTTCTTAATTTGTTGGCTCGTGTAGCCATCTAAAGGTAGACGGGTGAGTACTATGGTTGGTAGTAATAGGATGATAATCATGAGTTTGCTAGCTTGCTTGTTAATTATGTAGAACTAATCTTAGTTAGATATATTGATTGAGATTTTTTTAAAAACATTATTGAATTCTTTGTTAATTCGGGCATATTTAGATTATTGCATCTACGAACATAGTTTTTAATTGCATCATATAAATTATTCCATCTTGTCGAACCATTCTTTTGTTTGAATGACTTACTACTAGCAAATATTAATTTCTAAGTGTGGTGTATGGTGAAATGCAAGAAAATGAGGTTGGGATGAAGAAATTTTGCGTTTTAGACTATTGATGGAAAATAATTTAAAAGAGGAGCTAGGCCTAAGATAGTTGGACCCATACCTAATGAAAGGGCATAATGAAATACTTGAATACTTCTCTAGAGAGGGGGAGGGTGTAGAGAAGATGACAACTTATATGATATTTAAATCTTTCTTCTCTGTTTTTTTTTTACTTTTGTGTGTTTTGTCTAGGTGATCGAGTAATGAGAACAAACTATATATAATCTAACAATATTATAGCAAGCAGAAAGTAAGCAAGCAGAAAGAACACAGTAAAGAAAATAGTCAGACGACATATAGATTTATAGAGGTTCTCCAATAAGTGGGTATGTCCACTCATCCACAACAAATGCACGGGCTTTCACTGTCTCTTGATTGTGATGATGACCCTTTTCCACCTGCATGCTCAAACCAAAGTGAATATTTTTCACCGGAGATTGGAACCACGTTAACTCTTTTGAAGGGATCGAGATCGAGCCTAATAACCCTTTATAACATGTAGTTTATCTATGTGAACGAGTGTTGGTGCTCTTTGATAACTTCTCAAAAAGAAGTTATCTTGTGCCTTAAATACTCCTATTTTGATGAAATGATTTAACAACTTTTTATAAAAAAGTATTGTATTTACACATGTTGACAACTTTTAAAATTGAGAGTATTAACGTCATTTTAATATGTGTTTATCCAAGGAAACCCGAAGTATTCACCTCGATGGGGCACGGGTCAAGTTCACGGGAAATCCAGGAAGACGATTACATCATTATTGCAACAGTTTTGGGGCTATTTGGTGCAGTTTCTGTTTTTGGACAGCAAGAAATTTGTTATAACAAATTTTTGTAGTTCAGAAAATTTGTTATAACAAGTTGCGGAAATTCAAATTTTGAATTCTGAATTCCTCAATATTTTTGGCAGTTACAGGTGCATAGATGACAACCTTTCAGCAATAAAAATACTCCTTTTGGAGGGGAGGAGTATAAAGAGGGGGTGTGAGAGAGAAAATGATATTCCTTTCATAATCTTCAAATTTCAAAAAGTAGATCTAGGTTTTGGGAGAGAAGGAGGAACCGCACCGGATCTTCATCAAGGAGGGATCTTGCATGCGTTTGAGTGGAGTTTTCTACAGCATTTTTGAACTATAAGCATAATGTTTTGTAAGATCTATCCAATCTTGTATTTCTCTTCTTAAATCATGAACTAAATTCTCTAGGTTTTGTATTTTGAAAGTACTTTGCTCTATTTTGATGTGATCCTTGCTTTATTTTAATTTATGAGAAGATTTGTGTGAATTCCTTCTTTAGTTGTTGATCTTGTGGTAAAACTTTTGGATTATCGTTTCATTTGATGCTTCATTTCGAGATTCGAGAGATGAGAAGTGTGAATGTTTGAATGAAACATATTTTACTACGTGGCGAGATTCGAGGGAGGAGTCACGTAAATTTTTAACCAAAATTTTTGGATCGTTCTACTGCGCTTCGAGATTCGAGAGAGAAGAGGCATAAGTGTATCATTAACTCGATATAGCAGAGAGGGGGAAAGAGATTTCACCTTTTTGTTAGCAACTTTGATTTTTATTATTAATCACATTCTTTGTTCGCCTGAGTTAGAGATGACAAGGGAATAAGGGGTATAGTGATTTCCGATATCGAGAGATACAGATCTCTACCATAAAGTCGTTGCAGGGAAGCACACCAAGAATTCTCATAATTATCTCCTTTTGATACATCATTATAGGCTTAGGAAATCAAAATACAAGACCATCTTTCCCAAACTTGATAAACAGTAATTTTAGAAAGTCTTAGCAATTTTACTTTAGAATTTTATTTGTCTTTAAACTCACTTAAATCAACTCACTTGGATTTAAAGAAAAAGACTAACAAGTACTTGTGAGTCTTAGATTAATCACCTCTCCGTGGGAACGATCTTTACTCATTCTTTATTACTTGATCCGGCATATGCACCTGCGTAGTTACGTATACCTATTTCGGGAGTATCAAGTTTTTGGCGCCGTTGCCAAGGAGGTGCGTTAATTTATTGTTTATTTCTTGCAATATTAGTAATCCTTAGTATTTAAAGCTCAAGTTATAATTCATGTTTTATTTTACTTCATCTGTTTTACTTTTGTCTGTTGCTCTATTTGTGCATGTCCCGTTATAGATCACCTGAACTGTTGTTATTAAACTTAGAAATTGAACGGATGTGTAGACGAAATAGAAGAGCATTTCGGTTAGAACATAACAAACTTATGACCATGAACCCTAATAATCAAAACATCGACAATTTGAATAATCAGGAGGTTCAGGAGCAGGAGGGCCAGGTAGAACAAAATGCACAGCCTGTGGAAGTTAGGAGAATGTGTCGTGATTATAACATGTCGTATAGGGGAGGATTGCATTATAACATCATTAAGCCAGCTATCAAGGCGAATAATTTTAAAATTGATTCCATGGCTATGCAATTAGTTCAACAAAGACAATTTAGTGGACTTAGTCATGAGGACCCCAATTCTCACATGCGGACCTTTTTAGATATATGCGACACCTTCAAGATCAATGGTGCGTCTGATGAAGCAATAAGACTTCGTTTGTTTCCCTTCTCCCTAGTTGGAAGAGCAAAGGAGTCGCTCGATTCCCAATATGGCCTCACCACTTGGTTACAAGTGGTAGATAATGTTTTAGCGAAATATTTCCCACCGGCTAAAACTGCCAAACTAATGCGTGATATAACTATGTTTCTGCAAAGAAATAGTGAAACGTTGTATGATGCATGTGAACGGTTTAAGGAATTGTTACGAAAGTGCCCCCATCATGGATTAGCTATCCATCAACAAGTGTGGACCTTTTATAATGACCTCCAGACTTCTACTATGATTCAAGTAGATGGAGCTGCAGGAGGATCACTTATGAACAAGTATCCTGATGATGCCTATGTTATCCCTGAAGACTTATCCTCCAACAATTATCAATCTTTCGATCGACAAGGTCCTTCCACCTCCACGGGTGGTATGCACCAAGTAGATCAACTAACCTCCTTCGCTGCACAAATGACTGCCCAATTTAATTCGATGAATAAGAGGTTAGATGCTTTAAGCTTAAATTAACCCCAGTTGAATCCGCAAGTGAATAGTATAGTTGCCCCTCCTGCCCCCTTGAACCCATCACTCACAGTTGAACAACTGATCGGGCATAATGAGGAGGTTAACTACATAGGCGGTCAACCGAGACATAATAACAATCATCCCTTTCCTAATTATTATAGTCCGGAATGGCAGAATCATCCCAACTTTTCATGGAAGAACAATTCTAGCGCATCACAACCACCCGGATTCAACTCGAATCTGCAGTCACATCACAACCACCCAGATTCAACTCGAATCTGTAGTCACATCACAATAATAACTTCAATCAACAAAGTTCATCCAGGAAGCTATCTGATGAGATTCTCATTGAATCGATGCACAAGAGTGATGCTCGTATTACTAGCCTAGAGGGGTCCTTACGCATTATTGAATCACAATTGGGACAAATTGCCAATGCATTGAGCCTTAGACCCCAAGGGTCACTCCCATCTGATACGACCCCAAATCCTAAAGGGGATAATCAACATTGTAAAGCAGTCACCTTGCATAGTGGAAGAGAGTTAGTGGGTCGTGACCCAATTAAGAAGGACAATGGAGAAAAGAACTTGAGAGATGTTAGCCCAGTTGACTGTGATAATGACTTAGAGAAAACTATTGATGAAAAGGAAGAGGAAGTAGAAGTACTAGGGGACAAGAAGGTGGAACCTAGTGTTGAGGTGACAAAGAAGAAAGACAATGTGGCAGTCTATCCACCTCCACCATTCCCCCAAAGGTTAAGGAAAAGCAAGCTGGATCAACAATTCCAGCAGTTTGTTGAAATTTTTAAGAAGCTTCAAATAAACATCCCGTTTGTGGAAGCCTTGGAGCAAATGTCCAGCTATGTGAAATTCATGTAAGATATCTTGTCCATGAAAAGAAGATTTGGAGTAAACAAGACGGTAACACTTACTCAAGAGTGCAGTTCCATTCTTCAGAAAATGCTTCCACCCAAATTAAAAGATCCGGGAAGCTTTACCATACCATGCTCCATAGGGTATCAGTTTGAGGGAAAGGCATTATGTGACTTGGGAGCAAGTATTAACTTAATGCCCCTATCAATTTATAAGAAACTAGGGCTAGGGGAGATCTCAAAGACTTCCATCACTTTGCAATTGCAGATAGAACATTAGCCTTCTCAAAGGGGATAGTGGAGGATGTATTGGTAAAAGTGGATAAGTTTATTTTCCCGGTGAATTTTGTGGTAATGTATATGGAGGAAGATATGGAAGTACCTATTATTGTAGGTAGACCATTCCTAGCCACCGGAAGGACATTAATAGATGTAAAAAAGGGAGAGTTAATGATGAGAGCCAATGATGAGCAGATTACGTTCAATATACTGAATGCTATGAAGTTTCTCGATAGAGAGGAGGATAATATCGAGATGGTTAACACCATATCTGTTTATGAATATCAATTGATAAATAAATCTGAAGAGGAGAATGAATTGTTATCCTGATTATTGACTGAAGAGGATGTATCTGATAATGATGATGATAGTTAGGAGTGCTTTCAAGTGTGCGAGAGGCCAACTAGTTGGACTCGTAAGCCAGAACCCCTGGAATTGCCAAAGAAATCCTTGGCAGTCAAGCCATCAGTTATTGAGCGCCCAAAATTAGAATTGAAACCTCTGCCCGAGCACCTCACGTATGTGTACTTAGGAGAGAACAACACTTTATTCGTTATTATTAACGCAAGGTTACAAACTAATCAATAATAGAAGCTGACTGAATTATTAAAGCAGTATAAAGTGGCTATAGGTTGGACCATAGCGGACATCCGAGGGATAAGCCCTTCGATGTGTATGCATAAAATTCTATTAGATGAACCTTTGAAGGGGTCTATTGAGCACCAACGTCGTCTAAGTCCACCTATGAAAGAAGTAGTCAAGAATGAGATTATTAAGTGGTTAGACACAGGTATTATTTACCCTATCTCGGATAGCGCTTGGGTGTCACCGGTTCAGTGTGTTCCAAAGAAAGGTGGGATGACGGTTGTGAAGAACGAGAAGAATGAGCTGATCTCCGCTAGGACGATTACAAGGTGGCGAATTTGTATGGATTATAGAAAACTAAATAAAGCCACGAGAAAAGGTCACTTTCCTCTACCCTTCATCGACCAAGTTTTGGATAAGCTGGCCAGAAATGATTTTTTCTATTTTCTGGTTGGTTACTCAGGATATAATCAGATTTCAGTGGATCCTGAAGATCAGTAGAAGACCACTTTTACATGCTCGTATGACACCTTTGCATTTAGGAGAATGCCATTTGGATTATGCAATGCTCCCGCTACTTTTCAGCGATGTATGATCGCGATATTTTCTGATATTATGGATCATGACATAGAGATTTTTATGGATGATTTTTCTATCTTTGGAAAATCTTTTAATGCCTGCTTAGAGTGCCTTGAGAAGGTGCTACTTCGATGCGTAGAGACCAACCTGGTTTTGAACCGGGAAAAATGTTAGAAAGTAGCGAAAAGAAGCGAAAAGTAGAGAACAAGCCGAATAAACTTTTGAATAATCGAAATCTTATTATCCAAAAAAGATAACTATTACAAAGGTATGCCCTCCCTTATATAGAATGGAGGAGAGAAGAGAGAATACAAATAAGAGATGTGGGACTAAAAATTTACAAGCCAAGCGGACTGTACAAAGTAAACCGCACAGGCCGCGCGGTTAGACAGAAGGACTAACCGCACGGCTACAATAAGAGAAACAGAGAGGTCGCCTGTGAAGATTGCTAGACCGCCCGGTTTACAAGTCGCCGAGTCAAACCGCCAGACCGCGCGGTCTCCAACCCGCCAAGACAGACCGCCCGGTCACCAACTTCAACACTCCCCCTCAAGCTGGAGCATATATATCAATCATGCCCAGCTTGTCGCAAACATGCAGAAACGAGGCGGAGACTGGCTTGGTGAAGATGTCAGCTAGCTCTTTATCAGACGTGACAAACGGAGTGCAAATTTGTTCTTTTAAAATCTCTTCACGAATGAAATGGCAGTCAACCTCAATGTGCTTTGTTCTTTCATGGAATACCGGGTTTTTGGAGATGTATATGGCGGCCTTGTTATCACAGAACATAGGAAGAGGATGGTTGTACACCTCTCCTAAATCTAGCATGAGAGCCCGCAACCATTTCAACTCACAAGTGGTTGACGCCATACTGCGATACTCAGCTTCTGCACTGGACCTGGAGACAACAGACTGCTTTTTGCTCTTCCAGCTCACCAGATTTCCCCCAACAAAGGTGCAAAAACCTGAGGTAGACTTGCGATCCCCTTTGTCATCAGCATAACTTGCATCTGAGTAGGCTTCAATCCTCAGATGACCATTCTTCTGAAACAGTAATCCTTTCCCAGGCGCTGCTTTGACATATTCCAAGATCCGCAAGGCGGACTGTAGATGACATTCCCTAGGCGCTTGCATGAATTGACTCACCTTGCCCACGGCATAGGAAATGTCGGGTCTGGTCACTGTGAGATATATGAGCTTACCAACCAGACGCCTGTACCGCGAACTATCTGAAAGAGGAGGCGAATCATCTGTCCAGGTTTTGTCCAACCCAATAGCCATGGGGCATCGGGTAGGTTTAGCTCCAGTCAATCCTGCCTCTTTTAAAAGATCAAGGGCATACTTACGCTGAGAGAGAACTAAGGAGTCGGGCTTCCGCGAGAGTTCGATCCCCAGAAAGTACTTTGGAGAGCCCATATCTTTAGTGATCAGATGTTGGCGAAGATGTCGCTTTGTCAGGGCTACCCCTTCCTGGTCATCGCCAGTGAGAAGAATATCATCGACGTACACAGCAAGAACAACCAGCCCAGAAGGAGTTTTGCGAATAAAGAGAGAGTGATCAGCAGAGCTTCGCACAAAACCAACAGCCGCCACAATACCGCTGAACTTGTCAAACCAAGCTCGAGGACTCTGCTTGAGGCCATAAATTGCCTTCTACAGCCGGCATACTCGTGTCTCCCCCTGAGCAACATACCCAGGAGGTTGCTCCATGTAAACGGCCTCGTGAAGATCACCATAAAGGAAGGCATTCTTGACGTCCAGCTGAGAAATCGGCCAATCCCGATTGACGGCCACAGAGAGAAGAACCTGGATGGTGCTGAGACGAGCCACAGGGGAGAAGGCGTCAAAGTAATCAACCCCATAGGTCTGAGTAAAGCCCTTAGCCACAAGGCGAGCCTTATACCGATCCATAGTGCCGTCTGGGCTAAATTTGACCACAAAGACCCAGCGACAGCCAACAACATCAGTACCAAAGGGAGGAGGAACAAGAGTCCAGGTACCCCGCTCAGTGAGGGTCGCCATTTCCTCATCCATGGCCATCTTCCAGTGAGGAATAGCAAGGGCCTCCTGATAGGAGCGGGGTGTGGCAGTGGCAGAGATAGCCAGTGCAAATGCCCTGCGAGAAGGAGTAAGACGATCATAGGAAACAACAGCAGCAAGGGGGTGTAAGGTACACGTCCGCACCCCTTTGCGAAGAGCTATAGGAAGATCCAGGTCAGTCGGGCCTGTGGCATCCGGAGCATCCGTGGTAGAGAAAGCTGGCCCGGGAGAAGAGAGCGACGGCAGCGGAGATGAGGGAGAGGGTGGTGGAGAAGGGAGAGAGAGAGGTGGAGGAAGAGGAGGGGGTGGAGACGGTATAGTGGTGGAGAGTGTAGGAGGAGGCGAGGGAACGAAGGGAACGACAGGAGAATCAGAAGCTGGGAGAAGAGGAGAAGAGTCATCCGAGAAGTAGGAGGTATTCTCGAAGAAGGTGACGTCAGCAGAGACGAACTGCTTTCGAAGGACGGGATCAAAGCAACAGTAGCCTTTCTGAGTGGTGGAGTACCCCAGAAAGACACATTTGGTGGAGCGAGGGGAGAGCTTATCACGGGTGGCAGAAGGGGTATGCACAAAGGCAGTGCATCCAAAGATTTGGAGAGGGAGAGGAAACGGCTCCTTTCCCGGATACAAAATGGAGAACGGGGTTTGGCCGTGGAGAACCATGGAGGGGATGCGATTGATGAGGTAGCAGGCAAGGAGAACAGCATACCCCCAATAGGAGCGAGGAACATGCATCTGGGTCATCAAGGTGCGAGCGACATCGAGCAGGTGACGGTTTTTGTGTTCGGCCACACCATTTTGTTGTGAAGTATAGACACAACTAGTTTGATGAAGAATCCCATTTTGCATGCAGAATGTAGAGAAGTCACGACTGAGATATTCTTGGGCATTATCAGATCGAAACACTTGGATAGAAACACCAAACTGAGTTTTGATCATGAGATAGAAGGATGTCCATACAGAGAATAATTCGGAGCGATCTTTTAACAGATACACCCACGTACAACGAGAGAAATCATCAATGAACGTGACAAAATAAGAACTACCCCGACCAATGGTAAGAGTAGGAGAAGGATCCCAGATATCGGAGTGGATAAGATCAAACGGACGGGTAGAGCTACGAACGTGCTTTGGAGGGAAGGAGGAGCGGTGATGCTTGCCAAGCTAACAGGCCTCACAGTTGAGCGGAGGACTTTGAGGAGAAAGGTGGGGCAGAAGTTGACGAAGAAGATGGGGAGGAGCATGACCAAGGCGGAGATGCCATTGGAGAAGATTTGTGGAGGTGGAGGAGAAGGTGGAAAAAGCAGAAATGTTGTCTAGGAAGTATAAGCCGCCACTCTCAGTCCCAGTAGTAATCGTCCGTTGGGAGTCCGGATCCTGAAAAGAGCAAGAAGTAGAAGTAAATGTGACGGAACACTATAATTGCTTGCAAAGAGAGGTAACAGATAATAAGTTGCACGGGAACTGTGGCACGTAGAGAGTATCCGCCAAGTGAAGAGACGGAGTGACATGAACTATCCCTGTTCCATGAACTGATGATGAAGAGCCGTCAGTGAGAGTAACCGGGGGCAAGCGAGCATGTTTTTATAGGAGAGAGAAACACGGGAGATGGCCGGTCATATGATTTGTAGCACCAGTATCGATCAGCCATTTGCCCTGAGTAACAACGTGTGCACGACCAGAAGACATGACAACCGAGGCGAATGGCGTGGAGGATGATATGAAAGCCATGAAGGGAGGAAGAAGAAACTGCAGCGGTCTCGGTGACAGCACACCAGCGGCACGAAGGGCCACGACCAAGGAGCAGAGCACAAGCCGCGCGACTAAACCAGGAGGTCGCGGTGACTAACAAGCAGGAGCGGCTAAAGGAGAAGGGCAGAGAGGCCGCTCAAACAAGGAAGAATCCGCCTGAAACCGCGGCGGGAAAAAGGGAAGAAGCCGCACGAACACGAGCGGCTAGGATGCAGTTCAAGGCACAGCGGGGAAGAAGTCGCGCGGACTGAAAAAGGCCGAGCGAACAGAAGAGAGGAGAAGAGCAGGTGACCGCGACCAAGATGCGGGTAAGAAAGGTACAACCCGCACGGTCAGGCAGATCACAGCAGTCAAGGGCACAGCGGGGAAGAGGTCGCGCGGACTGAAAAGGCCGAGCGAACAGAAGAGAGGAGAAGAGCAGGTGACCGCGACCAAGATGCGGGGGAGAAAGGAACAACCCGCACGGTCAGCAGATCATAGCAGCAAACCGCGAGTACAGAGACAACACGCGCGGACAGAGACAGACCGCAGCGACTAGGAAGTTGGAGCGGCAGGAAAGAACAAGGAGCGCGGCGACACGGAAACAGGTCGCTGCGACAAAGAGCAGTAGAGAAGAGAACCAAGAAGAAGCAAGCCGCGCGAACAGGCAGCGGACAGAGACAAGCCGCGCGGATAGAAACAAGCCGCGCGGATAGATGAGAAGGCAAGCCGCGAACAAGCCGCAGAACGCGAAAGACAAGCCGCGAACAACAGAGAGCGCACAGAATCAGGAGGAAATGACCGTGTGCTCTGATACCATGTTAGAAAGTAGCGAAAAGAAGCGAAAAGTAGAGAACAAGCCGAATAAACTTTTGAATAATCGAAATCTTATTATCCAAAAAAGATAACTATTACAAAGGTATGCCCTCCCTTATATAGAATGGAGGAGAGAAGAGAGAATACAAATAAGAGATGTGGGACTAAAAATTTACAAGCCAAGCGGACTGTACAAAGTAAACCGCACAGGCCGCGCGGTTAGACAGAAGGACTAACCGCACGGCTACAATAAGAGAAGCAGAGAGGTCGCCTGTGAAGATTGCTAGACCGCCCGGTTTACAAGTCGCCGAGTCAAACCGCCAGACCGCGCGGTCTCCAACCCGCCAAGACAGACCGCCCGGTCACCAACTTCAACAAAAAATATAATTTTATGGTCCGCGAGGGAATAGTACTAGGACATTATGTATCTAGGAATGGATTGGGTATGGACAAAGCCAAACTCGATGTGATTGAGAGGTTGCCACCCCCGAAG
This sequence comes from Platanthera guangdongensis, assembly GCA_039583875.1. Classification (NCBI taxonomy): domain Eukaryota; kingdom Viridiplantae; phylum Streptophyta; class Magnoliopsida; order Asparagales; family Orchidaceae; genus Platanthera; species Platanthera guangdongensis. Next base: position 33,468,194 of record CM077158.1, read on the forward strand.
AACGTGAAGATGATGCGAAGCTTCCTGGGCCACGCAGGATTCTATCGAAGATTCATCAAAGATTTCGCAAAGGTTGCCAAGCCGTTGAGTGGTCTGTTAGAGAAAGATGTGCGATTTGATTTTAATGATGCTTGCTTACGTGCTTTTGATGAATTGAAGAGTCGTTTGACTTCTGCTCCTGTTGTGGTAACTCCCAATTGGGAGGAACCATTTGTATTGATTTTTAATGCCAACGATTACGCCGTTGGAGTTGTCTTAGGGCAAGTGCGGGAGAAGGTCTTCCACACGATAGCTTATGCTATCAAAACTTTGATAGAAGCCCAAGTCAACTATACAACCACGGAAAAAGAGTTACTGGTCGTTGTTTTTGCTTTTGAAAATTCAGATCTTACCTTTTATGTACCAACGTCATAGTGTACACCAACCATGCGGCTATACAATACTTCATGGAGAAGAAGGATGCTAAAAATGATTGATCCGATGAGTACTCCTTCTACAAGAATTTGACGTTGAAATTAAGGATAGGAAGGGGGTGGATAACCCCGTAGCTGACCATCTGTCAAGAATAGAGAGCCCCACATCACTACTGCGATCTGAAATTGATGAAAGGTTCCCCGATGAGTGGCTGTTAGCGGTATCTGAAACCATCGTGCCCTGGTATGCCGATTATGTAAATTATATAGTTAGTAGAGTCTTTCCACCAGATCTACTCTACCAATAGAAAAAGAGATTTTTGCATCAAGTTAGTTCATATCTGTGGGACGCACTATATCTATTTAAGGTTGGCCCCGATGGGATGGTGAGGCATTGCGTCCCCGAATCGGAAATGAGAGCCATATTGGAGAAGTGTCACAGCTCTCCTTATGGAAGACACTTTATGGGAGATAGAACAACAATGAAAATCTTAGAGGCCGGATTCTTCTGCCCCAATTTATTTCGCGACGCCCGAGATTTTGTTAAACAGTGTGATAGGTGTCAGAGGTATGAAAACATAAAGAAAACGGATGTGATGCCCATGAATATGATCCTAGAAGTTGAACTATTCAATGTATGGGGAATTGATTTTATGGGACCATTCGTGAATTCATAGGGAGACATGTACATTCTTTTAGCGGTTGATTATGTATTAAAGTGGGTGGAAGCAATTGCCACACCTAAAAATGACGCAAAAGTGGTCTTAAAGTTTCTGAAAAATTTCATATTTAATCGGTTTGGAACCCCGAGGGCAATTATTAGTGATGGGGGAAGTCATTTCTACAATGCCCAATTCACGGCTCTATTAAAAAAATATGGGATAACGCATAAAGTTGCACTACCATATCACCCCCAAACGAATGGGTTAGCAGAGGTTTCCAACCGCGAGATCAAGAAAATCTTAGAGAAGACCGTTAGCATCAACCGTAAGGATTGGTACCAAAAGCTGAACGATGCACTATGGGCGTACCGCACGGCTTTTTAAACACTGATTGGTTTAACGCCGTATAGACTAGTGTATGGAAAGACATGTCACCTTCCTCTAGAGTTGAAGCATCGAGCTTATTGAGCGATAAAGAAAATAAATTACGATTTTCAAGACGCAAGCAAGCAAAGACTGTTGCAACTGAATGAATTGGAAGAACTAAGACTGAACGCGTACGAGAACTCTTGGATTTATAAAGAACAAACAAAAAAATGGCACGACCGACGCTTGAACGATAAACAATTTGAGCCCAGACAGTTAGTCTTATTGTTTAACTCTCGTTTAAAAATATTATCTGATCGTCCATACCGCTGTAAGTAATTTTGTAGCTCATTGCCCCATTTTTTTATTCTTTGTGTGTACAACCCTGTGTTAGTGTTTGTCTTATGCGAACTCTTGTGTTCAGCCCTTGTGCAATGTCTGGGCGAAAAGGCAAAGGGAAAGTGGTTGTGTACAAGGATGATAAATTTGTTAACGATGAAGCGATGGTTAGTTATGACCTGGTAAAACTGAAGCCAGTAATTTTTGAACGGGGATTTGAAATGGATATAAAATACTGGAGCAAGGGATATATCAATAACATGCAGAAACAGGGATGACCGACCTTCTATCATCCACGAACGAGGGCGATCCTTCCAAGGGTTTACGAATTTTATGCCAACGACAAATTTCAGAATGATGACAAGGTGCTGGTGAGGGGAAAGGAAGTCAACTTCTCGCCACAAGGGATTTGTGAGTGCTTCGATATGGAAAATCCGGAGTGGGACGATTACGAGTAGATCAAGAACACAGTCTCTCCAGACAAGGTGGCGGCCGTCCTTTGCCAAACTAAAACAGATGTGTGGGCGAACCCTCGGAAGCATGTTTTGAACTCCACGAGCTTCACGAGGGAAGCAAAAGTTTGGATGCTATTTGTAAATGCGAACTTGCTTCCGACGAAGCACGTGAACCAGATTTCCCTCGAACGGGGTGTTTTAATATACTGTATTCTACTTGGACGAAAGATTAATGTTGGCCAAATAATTTATGATCAGTTGAGAGAGAGGTTTGCAACTAATGGAGGACGACAGTTATGGTACCCCACACTGATTACTATGATGTGTCATTTTGCTGGAGTAAGCCTGAGGGAGGGAGACATATGCACTCCAGTGGGCCACCATATCACCGAGACAGTTATCGTCAAGAATATCAAGGTCCGCACAGATCAGGGTTCTCTGCCACGTATCTCCAAAGGGCAGTCCACCACGACCGCTCATCGCATCGACATAGATATTCCAGTAGTGGACTACGGGTCGGACCCAGATGTCATGATGGAGAATCTGGAATACATCAAAGCTTACCTTAGATGCGAGCACATATATTCTGAGTACCGACGTGAGCAGGCCCGACAGGAGCGGGCGTTGATTATGCATAAACTCAAGATTCCAGTTTTGGAACCTTCCTACAATCTCAGGGGCTAGTTCAATGAAGAGGGATATCTACTAGGAATGGATGGATCGAGGGTGGATCCCACCAACATGGCTGCGGAGCAAGATGCAGATCGTGAGGATGATGATGATGGCAACGACGATGACGACGACGACTGACTACTCTAGCATCTCTTTGCACTTATTTTCACTCCCCCCCCATTATTTCATCATAAACTAATTATGTCTGTATTAAGCAAAAAACAATGCTAGGAGGACACTATGGTCATAGACTATTTATTGTTGTGATGCTTGGACTGTGTGGTTATTTTGTTTTGTTATTTGTTTAATTATTAGATGATTATTACTGCATTTTCACCCTCATATGTATCTTTAGATTTCAACATTAATCATGTGCTTTGATGACCCGTTATATGTTTTTTATGGGCACAGTGTGCAATATTTTGATCAGATCTGCAAGTTTTATTATAGTACATAACTTTGTGCGAGTATAGGGATATCATTGTTATATTGGTACTAATCCACTCTTGAAGATTACTTTTCTCCCGTATTAGTTTTCTTTTTTGCAGATTATTTTGGATGCCCCAAATTTTGAGTTACCCCCTCCACCATGACATATGCCAAGTGGCACTCAAGTTGATAATGAATGACGCTCGAACTTCAGGGGAGTATTTTATTTCAGTGCATTTATTTTTATTGCCTTCATTTACATGCTCTAAATCTCGTGAGAGGCATCACTTGAGAGTATTAGAGTGTCAATATTAATGTGCATTATTCTAGGGACTAGCAAATGTGTAGGTGTGGGGGTGATGTAAAGTAACCTTCACCTTTTGAGTGGCGATTTATATATATATATATATATATATATATATATATATATATATATATATATATATATATATATATATGATTAATATGTGGAGTCTTACCTTTAGCAAATTGTTATATCTACATAATTTAATTGGTAGATTCGTCAAACTTAAAAATTCCAAAAGTTTGCTTTTGAAGTTAGTAAGATATGTAGAGCTCCATTTTGTATTTTCATCATGCACACCACTCCTTAAATTTACTTGCACCCAACAAAATAATTTTATTAATTTCCAAACATAATGAGGGAAGAGGGAACAAGAACTAGGTCAATGACAAAAGCTAAGACATGAGGTTGGGTAGTTAATTTATAAATATAATTAAGGCCATCTTTGAATCAGTTCATCCCACGAAGTCCACAATTATTTATATCATCCACATCCCTTTGAGCTTGAGCCTTGTCATTTTGATACAAATTTTACATGTTTAATTTTCCTATATTTCTACTAGTTATTTCTTAATAAGTCTTCCAATTATGGGTGTTTCTAAAAAAAGAGAGGAAAATGTGTAAAACGTCATATTGATATGCAGCCTAAGTGTGTGTATACCTACTTAGAATGATCCCTACTATGATTATAAAAAAATGAAAGGATAAAAGGTGTCATGGTGATATGCGGCCTAGTTATGTGTATTCATACCTAGAATGATCCCAACTATGATTTTAAAAATTAAAATAATTGCATAAATATCATAGTGATATGTGGTCTAAGTGTGTGTACACCTAGTTAGAATGATCCCAACTATGAACTTTAAAAACTTTATTATAATTGTGAAAGAAACCAAATAGTAGTTAGTGTTATTAAGAATATTAGCTAGGGAATACTTTTACCCAATCAGAAATGATACTATGAATTCAAAATCAAGACAAAGCCGATCAAATTTCAAGTCCTTATGAATTTCTTTTAACTACAAAGCCCTTGTGGAGGCCAACTCAAAGACTTAGCCTATTGTTATTTTTTCTTTCTTATGAGAGGATTAATGAGTTAGTTTGAATGGGAATAGGTGAGTTTAAGGATGAGCACACACACCACTAGGAAATCATTATGGAGCTTTTACTTGTATCACACTATTGAATCTATGCATAGTTCAAATGTTTAATGGTTGACGTTTTTACCAATTGAAATCTCTTGTGCAGTCTCGATTCATAATGCAAAGGAAACTCAGATTAATTATGTTGCTAGATAATCACGCACTCAAAGAGCTTGCAATGATACATCTTTGCTAGGGACTAGCAAAAGTTTAGGTGTGGGTGTGTGATAATTTCTCAAAAAGAAGTTATCTTGTGCCTTAAATACTCCTATTTTGATGAAATGATTTAACAATTTTTTATAAAAAAGTATTGTATTTACATATGTTGACAACTTTTAAAATCGAGGGTATTAACGTCATTTTAATATGCGTTTATCTTAGGAAACCCGAAGTATTCACCTCGATGCGGCACGAGTCAAGTTCACGGGAAATCCAGGAAGACGATTACAACATTATTGCAACAGTTTTGGGGCTATTTGGTGCAGTTTCTATTTTTGGACAACAGGAAATTTGTTATAACAAATTTCTACAGTTCAGAAAATTTGTTATAACAAGTTGCGGAAATTCAAATTTTGAATTCCGAATTCCTTCATATTTTTGGCAGTTACAAGTGTATAGATGACAACATTTCAGCAATAAAGATACTCATTTTGGAGGGGAGGAGTATAAAGAGGGTGTGTGAGGGAGAAAATGATATTCCTTTCATAATCTTCAAATTTCAAAAAGTAGATCTAGGTTTTGGGAGAGAAGGAGGAACCGCACCAGATCTTCATCAAGGAGGGATCTTGCATGCGTTTGAGTGGAGTTTTCTACAGCATTTTTGAACTCTAAGCATAATATTTTGTAAGATCTATCCAATCTTGTATTTCTCTTCTCAAATCATGAACTAAATTTTCTAGGTTTTGTATTTTGAAAGTACTTTGTTCTATTTTGATGTGATCCTTGCTTTATTTTAATTTATAAGAAGATTTGTGTGAATTCCTTATTTAGTTGTTGATCTTGTGGTAAAACTTTTGGATTATTATTTCATTTGATGCTTCATTTTGAGATTCAAGAGAGGAGAAGTGTGAGTGTTTGAATGAAACATATTTTACTACGTGGCGAGATTCGAGAGAGGAGTCACGTAAATTTTTAACCAAAGTTTTCAGATCGTTCTACTGCGCTTCGAGATTCGAGAGAGGAGAGGCGTAAGTGTATCATCAACTCGATATTACGGAGAGGGGGAAAGAGATTTCACCTTTCTGTTAGAAACTTTGATTTTTATTATTAATCATATTCTTTGTTCGCCTGAGTTAGAGATGACAAGGGAATAAGGGGTATAGTGATTTTCGATATCGAGAGATACAGATCTCTACCATAAAGTCGTTGCAGGGAAGCGCACCAAGAATTCTCATAATTATCTCCTTTTGATCCATCATTATAGGCTTAGGAAATCAAAATACAAGGCCGTCTTTCCCAAACTTGATAAACAGTAATTTTAGAAAGTCTTAGCAATTTTACTTTAGAATTTTATTTGTCTTTAAACTCACTTAAATCAACTCACTTGGATTTAAAGAAAAGGACTAGCTAGTACTTGTGAGCCTTAGATTATTCACCTCTCCGTAAGAACGATCTTTACTCATTCTTTATTACTTGATCCGACACGTGCACTCGCGAAGTTACGTATACCTATTTCAGGCGTATCACTCTTAACATGGGTGTCTTCAAAGAGGAGAGACTATTTGAATCTCAAAAGCAGGTGACTCAAAATACAAAGAGCTGGAATATTGGTGTAGGCTTTGAAATATTTTTAATATTTTTGACTTTGCAAGTTCTGAGGTGACGGTGAAGTTGTACCAAAGCATCTAGGGCATCCATAGATCAAAAGAGCTTTGATAACTCATTTCCTTTTATGTTCAATTATCAATAGAACAGTAGCGACATGGGCATAGACACGACTGATGCCTTCTATTTTGAGAGAACAACAACTTTTTGAATTTGACAGAATACTTTGAGTTTGGTCTACGATTGATGATCGGGTCGATTAATGTTTGTTGAAAGAAGTTCTTCCAAAGGGCGATAGACAGTCAATGAGCTTGATCTTCCTTCAAGTTATGGTCACAAGTTGATGATCGTTAAGTGATGTTGGAGGTCTCCGGTCAACGCTCGCGAATCATTGAGCTATTCTTGCAATTATCGATCATTAAGCCACTTCAGCTTTGGTTAACTGACGTAGATAGAGAAGCTTTTTGTGAGTCTTCTTAGCATTGCTTGTCTTCAGGAAATCCTAAGTCAGTGTTTCTACATGTCCTTACCTAACACTTTGAGGATCTATAGGATTTTGACACTTAGCGTACTTATGCATAAACTTATCTTTATTATATTAAATAACATATGAGTTTTCCCAACAATCTCTCCATATTTAATGAAAATAACAATTACATATGGATAAAGTTTATAAGCAGAGAGAAAACAATCATTCCAAATTACATTCACAAAGAGTGAAAGCATTCAGAATAGAATAAGTATTTCACAGAACAAAAGAAGAATTTCTGCAAAAAAAACCTTCAATTTCAATAATTAAGTTTCAAAAGGAGTCCATAATGTTTTTCAAAAAAAAAAATTTCTAATTAAGAATCGATCTCTTAATGTTCAAGAAAGCAATAATTTTCTTCTTAGATAGATGCTTGATCTTCTCTGCATTTTCTAGAGCAGTTATGTGTCCTTAGCTAGGTACGGGAATGGATTAGGATGAGAATGATCACTTGTTCTAGCATTTTTTGATATGCTCCTCTTCTTCTTCAGAGAAAGAATCATTTGAATCAGTCTTAAGAGGGTTTAAGGTAAACTATGGTAGCTTTAAGTACGTCATCTGGAATTTGGGGAGCTCTAATAATCTCTATGTATGGACTTGAGGAGGGTAAAGGGTGATGGCAGAGACCTTAGATCTAGGGCCCATTGTATGAAATAGCTGATAAACATCTATGTTAAAGTTAGAGGTTTCCATAAAGGAAAAGAGTCCTCTTGAGGATGACACAACATGTCCAGGGGAGCTTGGCAAACAATCTTCAAGGCTTCCATCTTTCGCTTTTCTCCGTCAATCAGCTTCTTTTACTTTCCTAGCAACCAAATCTTCCTCAAATTATTTTCTTAATTTGTCTTGCTTCTCAACTCTTGTTTTTAAGCCTAAATCTTTCTGGCTCTCATCTTCTCTCCTTAGTACGTATTTCTTATTATATATCAAATTCCTCGAACTTTTTTATAGGCTCTCCTTTCAGTAGAGGTTTTCCCTTCCAAGGATTTCCTTAGAGATGAGCCTTGTCCTTGTCATTGACTATAAGATATTTTGGGATTCTAAGTAGGAATAAGAAGACGATATTTAAGCTTAACTAGAGATATGAGAGGGATATGAGCAATTGCAAGACTTACTATATATGAGAGATTTGCATGAGGAAGAGAATTGTTCTTCTTCTAGAGTGATGTGACCTTATCCTCAAGAGGAGGAGGAGGAGGAGACACGTATGGTGATTGAAGAGAGGAGGAACCAGCAGACTGTGGCATGATTTGATTTTAAGAGGAATGAGCTGATTTCTTGGGGAGAGCATTAGAAGGTGGCAGCTCATGTTCTTTCTCATCAGATGGAGCAACACTATGCTTAGTTGGGGGTTCGAAAGGATCAGTTGGGGGAATTACTAGAATATTCTACGATTGATTGAATCAACATATAATACAACAACTACATAGTCTGAAGGATTTGATTACTCTAAATGGAGAGCTTCCTTAAAGGAGCAAAAATACGCTCAAAGCCTAGCAATTTCTCAAGTAACTTTTCAGAAGGATCTCCTTTAGAAGGGATAGAGCTTAAACTTGGCTCCCACTCATTTGTAGACCTTTTCTTATATGTCAACAATCTTGGAGAAGAAGGATTTGAATTAGTGGAAACAACTAAAATGTTTATGGTAGGGGGTGTGGTGAAACCGAAACTTGGTCTCAAGAAGAGTTTGAACCCAAGAAGTGTAGCTTGCACTTACTTTTGCTAAACCAGCACACCTAATTGGACACTTAAGAGCTAGTAAATTCAAGTCAAGTGAGTTCAAGTTAAGTGAGTTCTTCAAGTCAACTTCCGAGCATAGGATTGGAAGTCAAGTGAGATTTCCAAGTCACTTTCTGAGTATGGCGTTTGGAAGCCAAGTGAGAACTTCAAGTCGACTCTCGATCTTGGCATTGGAAACCAAGTGAGATCTTCAAATCACCTTCTAAGCATGGTGTTTAGAAGCCAAGTGGGAAATTCAAGTTGACTCCCGAGCTTGGCATTGAAAATCAAGTGAGGTCTTCAAGTCGCCTTCTAAGCTTGGCGTTGGAAGGCAAGTGAGATCTTCAAGTCGCCTTCAAAGGGATGAATGAGATCTTCAAGTATGAAAGAGATCTTTGAGCGGCTTTAAAGAGATCTTCATGTACGAAGGAGATCTTTGAAGGGCTTAAAGAAAATCTTTGGGGGACTAAAAGAGATCTTCAAGTAAAAAGGAGATCTTCAAAGGGCTTGAAGAAGATCTTTATGAACAAAGGAGATCTTTGAGGGACTGAAAGAGATCTTCAAGTAAGCAGATCTTTGAAGGGCGTGAAGGAGATCTTCATGTATGAAAAAGATCTTCTACGGGCTTAAAGAAGATCTTAGAGGGGCCGAAGAAGATCTTCGAGTGTCGAAGGACAATCCCGAGAAACCTTCGAAGGATCACTCTCTGGCATGGAATGCAACTTGTCTTCAAATGAGAGTCTAGGTCCCTTTGTATAGCCTTCGAAAGTGGCATTTTGGTAATTGCACCACTAAGGTGGGGATACCCCCATCCATATGATATAAGCTTTTACTATTCGCACCCCATGATGGGGAATTTAACTATATGCACCCCATGGTGGGGGATTTTACTATACGCACCCTCATAATGGTGATTTTACTATGTGCACCCCCCATGATGAAGGATTTTACTAGTTGTACCCTTGTAGTGGAAGATTTTACTATTTACACCCATATGATGAGGTATTTTACTATTTGTATCATCATGATGAGGGATTTTATTATTCACACCCTAAGGTGGGGGGATTTTACTATTTGTACCCTTGGTGTGATTTTTACTATTTGCACCACATGGTTGAGAATTTTACTATTCATGCTCCATGGTGGGTTTTTTACTATCTGCACTCATGTGGTGGGGGATTTACTATTTGCGCCCCATTGTGTGTGGGGGAGGGGGGTTACTATTCATGCTCCATAGTAGTAGGCGACGATAGCGATGACAATGAACTGCGAACAACCCTATAGACTTTGCAAAGAAGATAAATTGCAGTGCGTGCTCACGTGTGCGAGATTGTTATGAGTTTGGTGGTGTTGTAGGCGCATTGTGAGCGAGGAGGTGTTCTAAGGGCGCCGTGAGCGCGAAGAAGTTGTGAGGGTGTCATAAGTGCAGAGATGTTATGTGCGCGCCTTGTGCACGGAGGCAAGCGGTGAAGAGTGGCAATGAGCATGGCGACGGGCGATGCTTGTGGAGCAGAGGAAAGCGCGAGAGGCGGGCACAAAGATGAACGCGGGTCTAGATAAAACTGTTGAAATTTGTGAAGTGGAAGTGGGTGATGGGCAGGCCGGGCGGACTGTGCGGCCTGAGCGGTCTGAGTCTGCGGCCTGGGCGGACTGCTGGTTGCGGCCTGGGTGTTGGTTGTCTTGGTGGATTGGCTGTTGACCAGCCTGTAACGCCGCGAAACTCAAAGGGACGACGGGGGACATTTTGGGCCAGTTTTGGGTTCTGGCAGGAGGCACACGGCCTGGGACACGGGCGTGTCCCAGGGCGTGTCAGGCGTCTGTCGTCGAGATGGTCGAGAGATCGACGATTTTGGAGTCGACGATCGTCGAAGCAGAGAACACGGCCTGCGACACGGGCGTGTCGCAGGGCGTGTCAAGGCCGTGTCGACGATCGGCCCAGGGTGTCGATGAATTTCGCTCGACGTTGTGTCGAGACAGGGTACACGGCCTGCGACACGGGCGTGTCGCAGGCCGTGTCGACCCGTGTCGACACTCGTTCCGGGAAGTCGACACTTTGCTCGACGATGTGTCAAGACATGGCACATGGCCTAGGACACGGGCGTGTCCAATGCCGTGTCATCAGGTCGACAATCTTCGCTCGACGAAGTGTCAAGTGTCGAGACCGTGTACACGGCCTGGAGCCCATGCGTGTTGAGGTGACACGGGCAAGGACACGGGCGTGTCCTAGAACCCGTGCAGTGCTCGGGTTGTTTTCGGGGAAAAACGATGGGTGTACTCGGCCGGCCACACGGCCGTGTCAGGTGGAACACGGGCGTGTCAGATCGAACACGGGCATGTTCGATGCCCGTGTGTTGTTCCAGGCGCGTCGATTTTGACGGTGAATGAGGCACACGGCCCTGGACACGGGCGTGTGCCAGGCCGTGTGCGGTCCAGATTGGGCATTTCAGTCCCGAATCAAAGCCGTTCATTTCTTTAATTGATGATCCAACAGCTGGGGGTTGTTCCTGAAGGGATATACCCGGGATTGGGCCTTAGAAACCCTCACTTTTCATGAGTGGTTGTCTTTCTAAATCTTAGAGAGAGAGGAGAGCCAAGGAAGGAAGAAGAAGCTAGATCCGGCCATTGGAGGAGCTTCGAAGCTCCAAATCGCGAGCCGACTCCGGATCCACGGAGGCAAAGCTAGTGCGGTGCTTTTCATCCACTTACTTTTCCATGGCACCAAAGAAGAACGCAAGGGTAACGATTCTCTTCTTGAGCATGAGTAGCTCTCTTTCTTTGTATAGGAAGCACGCTCTCGCGAGTTTGCGGTGAGTTGGAGGCGTTCCTTCGGGTAGATATGTGAAGTCCCCGTTGTTTAGAGTCCGTAAGTGAGAACGGACATAGGCATGATGTGTGAAGCCTATCCGGACATGTTGGTCTGGATCGGTGATGTTGCATTGCATAATGTCGGAGAAGACTCTGTGCTATTGGTTGTTTTTCGGTTTTTCTACACGGTAGATTGCAACAGGGAGCCTTGGGGATTAACCCAAAGGTGCACCCAGAAACCTGGGCGGATACGTGATCTTGCCAACTTGGTATCCTGAGAGCCAACTTGAACATAACCGGGTTATGTGAATTGTGATGGAAACGGAACTCGGGAGAAGTTTGACCCGCGCAAATGGCTTAAATTGTCGTTGCGATGTGAGCACGGGTTAGATGGAACCGTACCCGTTCTATGTCGTTCGGTTAAAGAGACCTAAGGGTATGTGGCACTTACCGTTGGCATAGATTAAGGTCTTCGGCGGTCAATGGCTTAAATTGTCGTGACCTAGGCCAAGAAGACAAAATGCTCATAGGTTTAGTCGTCAAAGTGGCGGTGGTGAGTCCGGAATGTCTATGACTTTAATTGACGTGACATCGACCGGTTCACCGAGAATGTGCCCTGAGAGCACAGGGCGTGTGACCATGCGAGCCAACGTCTGTGATGTAATGAAAATATTATTGCTCGCTTATGCTAATGAAATGGAGGGAAGGAGCATCGCCGCCCCGAGTTGGGGGCAGGATCGTTATAATTTGGTCATCATTGCTGACCGTTGCCTTGTTTTGCCACCGTGCGGTGGTTTGTTGCTTGCAGGTGCTGCTGGACCAAGCGGTCAATAGCGGGCTAAAGCCCAAGTGCGAAGCCGGCCATCGAAGGCCTAATTGGAAGTGTTTACTGCTTTATTCATGTGTGACCGGCCTGCGTGCCGTGGTTTGTAAAACATGTAATATGAAGTGAACAATTTTTGTAAGGCCTTAAGGCTTGTACTGGTGTATTTTGTAACATTCCTATTTGGTATTAGTGGACATTCATGCTTTAGTTCTGGGTTCTTTGTTTCAACTTATTAATCTGCTTCCGCTAGAATGCTCTGTGTAGGAAGTTATGATTGGTTGGATGGTTTCCATGAGTAACCACCCGGTCTGTCTGTATTATATGGCGTCGGGCCCCGGCCGGACCTACTGCTATATGCTATGCGACGGATAGGGGGCGTTACAATTTGGTATCAGACTACTGGTTTTGGTCGGGCTTAAAATGAATTCGTGGGCAAATTCTTTTTAAGGGGTGGTGAGCACATTGTGTGCGTCATCGTTATAACGGTAAAAGAACCCATGAATGTCCACTTAGGAATGAAAATACACGTGTTTGAGGAACCTGCGTGTTCCTATAATTGCTGTTTGCAATTTTATTTGGTCGCTTAACGGTGTTTTGTACCACTATAGGTGACTAGAAGTGGTGTTGGGACGTCGGAACGTCGAGTTTCTGAGGCTAGTAGTGCACCAGATGTTGCTCCTGCAACACCTCTATCGGCTGAGAACATACGCTTGGTGGCCGAAGCTGTGTTGGCCGTGATAAATGTGCAGCCTGCAAGGCAAACGCAGCAGCCTGCTCCTGCGATGGAGCAGGAACCTCTTCAAGAGGCTGAGCCGAGGAGAGTGGAGCAAGTGGTTGTGGAACCGGTGGTGCCAAGGAGGGCAACCGAGAGACATCTTAAGCATGTTATGAGCTTTAACCCTCCGATATTCTCGGGGTTGGGAACCCCATCTCAGGCTGAAGACTGGCTCTCCAGGGTGAAGAGAGTCATGACAGCAATGGAGACGGAGGAGTGGCAAATGACCACCATCGCTACGTTCCTTCTGGACGGTGAAGCGAGAATGTGGTGGGAAGGATTGAAGCTGCACTTACTGAGAGGTAGGCAACTCGGTGATGTCTCGATGGAGGAGTTTCTGAAGTTGGTTCAGGGTGAGAGGAGCGTGGATGAATATCTCCACGAGTTTACTCGTCTGAGTAGTTATGCTAGCTCCACCATCGCGAATGAGGAGCGCAAAACGAATCGATTCTACGAAGGCTTGAGAGATGAGTTGAGATTACTACTCTCGGGGCCGATGACGCAGGGTTTCTTAACCTTGGTCAACACTGCCCGGTCCTTGGAGAAGGACATGAAGAATGTATAAGCAAAGAAAAGCTTGGGTAATAGGAAATCTGAATTCAAAGTGCCGACTACTTCAAAGTCCGGCTATCGGAGGTCTTTCAAGAAGCATAGGACTTCGGGTCCAGCTCCTTCTGGTGCTTCTGGGGCGACTACGAGTCGGACCCCGGGTGCATGTTTTACTTGTGGAAAGACGGGGCACTTTGCCCGCGATTGTTGGAGCGGACGTCCTAAGTCCGAGAGAATGCCGGGAGCTACTTATGAAGAGAAGGGCAAGGCGGTGGAGTCGACTGCGTCCCACTATGCTCCAGCCCAACCAAGGGTCTATAATCTTGGCCAACAGGAGGCCATCAAACATGCTGATGTGGTGACAGGTACGGTTTAATTTAGAGCAAGTCAATTTCTTTAAATACTTGTTATGCACATGTTACCTTACCACTACTTGTTTAGGATTTGTATTGATTTGTGAAAATTCGGCACGAGCACTCTTCGATACGGGAGCTTCACACTCCTTCTTGTCCGAAGGATTTATATCACGCATCAGAGTCCCTTCTTTGATGGCGAAGGATAAGTTGGATGTGTTGTTGCCCAATGGGTGTTCGATGCGAGCGAATAGGATCTGCGATGTTAAGATTCGTATTGGGGATCAGGAGTTCGACCTACAGGCCTCTTTACTTCCGTTGGTGGAGTTCGACGTTATATTTGGCATGGACTGGCTCTCGGAGCAGCAGGCCTATATTGACTGCGGTCGCAAGGAAGTCAAGCTGGGAGCAAGTCGTGAGACGACTTTTACGGGCTTAAAGGGGTCGAGCAAGACGTTGATGTCTGCTCTTCAGGTGGTGAAGGCGGTTCGTGCCGGTGCAGAACTGTTCTTTACACTAGTGGAGGTTGCGAAGCCGAAGCCCGCGTTGGATTGTATTTCAGTGGTATCGGAATACCCTAATGTGTTCCCCGCAGATCTTCTTGGAGCCCCGCCTCAGCGGGAGATAGATTTTACTATTGAGTTAGTGCCAGGTGCAAAGCTTGTGTCACGATCTCCTTATCGGCTAGCGCCTAAGGAAATGGCGGAGCTGAAAGTTCAACTGCAAGAGTTGTTGGAGCAAGGGTATGTGCGCCCGAGTTCTTCGTCTTGGAGTGCACCGGTCCTCTTTGTTAAGAAGAAGGACGGAAGCTTGAGGCTATGTATTGATTATCGGGAGCTCAACAAGTTGACGGAGAAGAACAAGTACCCGATCCCCCGGATTGATGATCTTTTTGATTAGTTAGTCGGGTCGACGGTGTACTCGAAGTTGGATCTCAAGGCGGGGTACTATCAGCTGCAAATAAGGGAGAGTGATATCCCGAAGACAGCGTTTAGTACGAGATACGGGCATTATGAGTTTACGGTCATGCCGTTTGGGCTGACTAATGCGCCGTCAGTGTTCATGGATCTGATGAACAGGACTTTCAGGGAGTACTTGGACCATTTTGTGATCGTTTTCATCGATGATATTTTGGTGTACTCGCAAAGTGAGGAAGATCACTTCAAGCATCTTCATTTGGTTTTGGAGACTCTAAGAAGGAATCAACTGTATGCCAAGTTCTCGAAGTGCGAGTTTTGGTTATCCCCAATGGCGTTCCTCGGTCATATAGTGAGTGGAGAGGGTATT
The DNA here is from genome assembly GCA_039583875.1 of Platanthera guangdongensis. Lineage (NCBI taxonomy): Eukaryota > Viridiplantae > Streptophyta > Magnoliopsida > Asparagales > Orchidaceae > Platanthera > Platanthera guangdongensis. Next base: position 33,483,583 of record CM077158.1, read on the forward strand.
GCTGTGGATCCGGCGAAGATTGTTGCGATACGGGAGTGGCCTGAGCTTGCTACGGTAGCGGAAGTCCGGAGCTTTCTGGGGCTTGCCGGCTATTATAGGCGCTTCGTAGAGAACTTCTCGCGGATAGCGTTACCTCTCACTACTTTGACGAGGAAGGAGCATAAGTTCATTTGGACGCCGGAGTGCGCGCGAGCTTTTGAGGAGTTGAAGTGTCGGTTGACCACGGCGCCTGTACTGAGTTCGCCATGTGGGACCGAAGGCTATGAGATTTATAGTGATGCTTCGGCCAGCAGTTTGGGTTGCGTGCTACTGCAACACGGAAGTGTAATAGCTTATGGCTCGAGACAGCTAAAAGTGCATGAAAGGAACTATCCGGTCCATGACTTGGAGTTAGCGGTTGTGATTTTTTCCTTAAAACTATGGAGACACTATTTGTACGGTGTGAAGATTGATATCTACACCGATCACAAGAGCCTGAAGTATCTTATTGATCAGAAGGATCTGAATATGTGGCAGCGTAGATGGATGGAGTTCCTGGGGGACTATACATTCAAGATCCACTACGTGCCTGGTAAAGGGAATGCGGTTGCGGACGCGTTGAGTCGCCGAGCCCCAGCTCAAGCCAATTGGCTATCGGTGCATGATGAGCGGTTGGTGCGGGAGTTGGAGGCGTTGGAGATTGTTTGTGTGGACAGGCAATCAAGTGCTGAAGTAGTTCTGAATTGGACTGAAGTCCAATATGACCTGGCTGATCGTATTCGGCAGGCTTTGGATATGGATGCTCATATGAAGCAGTTCATGGTAGAGGCACTGGATGGGTCAAATTCCCAATTCGTCGTGGAGGATGGATTACTTTGGAAGGTCGGTCGTCTGTGCGTCCCAAGTGTGGGTAATTTGCGGGTGGAGTTGTTGTACGAGGCACACCATACCAAGTACTCGATTCACCCGGGGAGCACGAAGATGTACCGTGATGTGAAGAAACTGTTTTGGTGGCCGGGTTTGAAGAAAGATGTGGCGCTCTACGTAGCGAAGTGCCAAACTTGCGCCTTGGTGAAGGCGGAGTGCCAAAAGCCGGGAGGATTTCTTAAGTCATTACCTATCCCGGAGTGGAAATTCGACGACATCTCTATGGACTTTGTGCACGTTTTGCCAAGGTCGCAAAAGGGGAACGACGCTATTTGGGTGGTCGTGGATCGGTTAATGAAGGTGTCGCATTTCATTCCGCATAGGAAGGATGATCCGGTGGAGAAGTTGGCAAAGCTTTATGTGGATAACATAGTACGGCTTCATGGTGTGCCCCGCAGCATCGTGAGTGACCGAGATGGGCGGTTCACGTCCAATGATTGGAGGCTTGTGCAGCAAATGTTGGGAACAAAGCTGAAATTCAGCACAGCCTTCCATCCGCAAACGGATGGGCAGACCGAGAGGGTCAATAGAACCATGGAAGACATGCTCCGCATGTGTGTCTTGGATTTTGGAAAGCAGTGAGAAGACCACCTTTATTTGGTAGAGTTTGCATACAACAACAGCTACCAAGCGAGTATTCAAATGACGCCCTTCGAGGCCCTATATGGTAGAAAATGTCGCACGCCGCACGCCGTTGTCTTGGTTAGAAACGGGTGAGTCAAATTTGTATAAGCGATCGGAAGTGGAGGATGCTACTTCTTTGGTGAGAACCATTCGGGAGAGGTTGCTTATCGCTCAGGACCAGCAAGCGAAGTACTATAATGCCAAGCACAGGAACGTGGAGTTCGCTGTGGGCGACTATGTGTACTTAAATATCAAGCCGTTCAAGGGTGTCTCGCGGGTGCGGCGATTGAAAAAGCTAAGCCCGAGGTACCTTGGGCCGTTTGAGGTTCTGGAGAGAGTTGGTGAAGCGGCCTATCGGTTGAAGCTTTCAGTGGAGCTTGGTGGATTGCACGATGTATTCCATATTTCGGTGCTTCGGAAGGCGGTGCAAGAGCCTACGCAAGTGATCGCGGTTGATCAAGTGCCGGTGGATAGTGGGCTAACGACAAAGGTCAAGCCCGTGCGGATTGAGGACTCGGGGGTCAAGCGGCTACGCAATAAAGAGATCAGGATGGTCAAGGTCCGGTGGGACAATTGCGGTCGTGAGGAGCTCTCTTGGGAGCGAGAGCAGACTATGCTTGACGAATATCCGGAGTTGTTCCGCTCAGGTACAAATTTTGGTTTTGTACATGTCTTTCCTTTATGTAATTTCGTGGACCAAATTCTTTTAAGAGGGGGAGAGTTGTAACGCCCCGAAACTCAAAGGAGCGACGGGGGACGTTTTGGGCCAGTTTTGGGTTCTGGCAGGAGGCACACGGCCTGTGACACGGGCGTGTCCCAGGGCGTGTCAGGCGTGTGTCGTCGAGATGGTCGAGAGATCGACGATTTTGGAGTCGACGATCGTCAAAGCAGAGAACACGGCCTGCGACACGGGCGTGTAGCAGGACGTGTCAAGGTCGTGTCGACGATCGGCTCAGGGTGTCGACGAATTTCGCTCGACGTTGTGTCGAGACAGGGTACACGGCCTGCGACACGGGCGTGTCACAGGGCGTGTCGACCCGTGTCGACACTCGTCCCGGGAAGTCGACACTTTGCTCGACGATGTGTCGAGACAAGGCACACGGCCTAGGACACGGGCGTGTCCAAGGCCGTGTCATCAGGTCGACGATCTTCGCTCGACGAAGTGTCGAGTGTCGAGACCGTGTACACGGCCTGGAGCCCAGGCGTGTTGAGGTGATACGGGCAAGGACACGGGCGTGTCCTAGAACCCGTGCAGTGCTCGGGTTGTTTTCGGGGAAAAACGATGGGTGTACACGGCCGGCCACACGACCGTGTCAGGTGGAACACGAGAGTGTCAGATCGAACACGGGCGTGTTCGATGCCCGTGTGATGTTCCAGGCGCGTCGATTTTGACGGCGAATGAGGCACACAGCCCTGGATACGGGCGTGTGCCAGGCCGTGTGCGGTCCAGATTGGGCATTTCAGTCCCGAATCAAAGCCGTTCATTTCTTTAATTGATGATCCAATGGCTGGGGGTTGTTCCTGAAGGGATATACCCGGGATTGGGCCTTAGAAACCCTCACTTTTCATGAGTGGTTGTCTTTCTAAATCTTAGAGAGAGAGGAGAGCCAAGGAAGGAAGAAGAAGCTAGATCCGGCCATTGGAGGAGCTTCGAAGCTCCAAATCGCGAGCCGACTCCGGATCCACGGAGGCAAAGCTAGTGCGGTGCTTTTCATCCGCTTACTTTTCCATGGCGCCAAAGAAGAACGCAAGGGTAACGATTCTCTTCTTGAGTATGACTAGCTCTCTTTCTTTGCATAGGAAGCCCGCTCTCGCGAGTTTGCGGTGAGTTGGAGGCGTTCCTTCGGGTAGATATGTGAAGTCCCCGTTGTTTAGAGTCTGTAAGCGAAAACAGACATAGGCATGATGTGTGAAGCCTATCCGGACATGTTGGTCTGGATCGGTGTTGTTGCATTGCATAATGCCGGAGAAGACTCCGTGCTATTGCTTGTTTTTCGGGTTTTTTACACGGTAGATTGCCACAGGGAGCCTTGGGGATTAACCCAAAGGTGCACCCGGAAAACTGGGCGGATACGTGATCTTGCCAACTTGGTGGCCTGAGAGCCAACTTGAACATAACCGGGTTATGTGAATTGTGATGGAAACGAGACTCGGGAGAAGTTTGACCCGCGCAAATGGCTTAAATTGTCGTTGCGATGTGAGCACGGGTTAGATGGAACCATACCCGTTCTATGTCGTTCGGTTAAAGAGACCTAAGGGTACGTGGCACTTGTCGTTGGCATAGATTAGGGTCTTCGGCGGTCAATGGCTTAAATTGTCGTGACCCAGGCCAAGAAGACAAAATGTTCATAGGTTTGGCCGTCAAAGTGGCGGTGGTGAGTCCGGAATGTCTATGGCTTTAATTGATGTGACATCGACTGGTTCACCGAGAATGTGCCCTGAGAGCACGGGGCGTGTGGCCGTACGAGCCAACATCTGTGATGTAATGAAAATATTATTGCTCGCTTATGCTAATGAAATGCAGGGAAGGAGCATCGCCACTCCGAGTTGGGGGCGGGATCATTATAATTTGGTCAGCATTGCTGACCGTTGCCTTGTTTTGCCACCGTGCGGTGGTTTGTTGCTTGCAGGTGCTGCTGGACCAAGCGGTCAATAGCGGGCTAAAGCCCAAGTGCGAAGCCGGCCCTTGAAGGCCTAATTAGAAGTGTTTACTGCTTTATTCATGTGTGACCGGCCTGTGTGCCGTGGTTTGTAAAACATGTAATATGAAGTGAACAATTTTTGTAAGGCCTTAAGGCTTGTACTGGTGTATTTTGTAACATTCCTATTTGGTATTAGTGGACATTCATGCTTTAGTGCTGGGTTCTTTGTTTCAACTTATTAATATGCTTCCGCTAGAATGCTCTGTGTAGGACGTTATGATTGGTTGGATGGTTTCCATGAGTAACCACCCGGTCTGTCTGTAGTATATGGCGTCGGGCCCCGGCCGGACCTACTGCTATATGCTATGCGACAGATAGGGGGCGTTACACAGCCTGTGCGGCCTGAGCGGCCTGGTGTGCGGCCTGAGCAATCTGCTATGCAGTCTGGTTGTCCTATGGCCAGAGAAGTCAGGCTTATAGCCAAGCAGACTGAGCAGACTGCGATTTGTGGGCTGTTGGCAGTGCTTGTTGATCAGCGGCCTTGTGGTTTTGCAAGCTCTTGTGTAGCCAGGCAGATTGGAGATTGAATCCGCGGGAGGCTTTGCAGACTGGTTGAGTACGCGGTGTCTGCTGTTGCGGGCTGGCCTTGGAGATTGGTTGTGGCCCTTGTCGAGCTCTCTGGTGTTGCAGCGGGTGTTAGCTGCTGTGGAGGACTGCACGGACTGGTGTGGAGTCCGGCAGTTGGCCATTTGTCTGGGTAGTTGTTCGAGTATAGCTTGCGGACTCTGTGGAGTTGGCGATCTGCTTTGAGTGTGGGCAACCTGGGCCTTGTCCGCCGAGCTCGCACTAGGCCCTTTGGTGTTTTACTGGACTTGGTCACATTGTGTGACAAGTCCAGTGTGTCCGCAGTATCCGCCAAGTTCACTGTTGATCTGGCGGACTGCCTTTTGGTTGTGGACTTGTGGCGGATGGAGACTTTAGTCTTGTGCTGTGTGGACTGCCTTTTTTGTGTGCGGACTGTTGTTGAAGGGGTTGTGGCTGTCCATGTGTGATGATGTTTGCGGACTGTGCGGACTGTACCTTGTCCGTATAACGTGGGCGGATTGGTGCAAGTCCTCCTAGTTGTGAACATCTGTATCTTGCTCCTGGAGGTTTTCTTAGAATCCGGCTAAGTCCATGCAGACTCAGTGGACGGGTCTTTTTAGTGCGCGAGCTGGGGTGGTGACTCTATTCACTACGGTGGTGACCACACTCCTCACCTCGCCTATAAATAGACCCCCCCAGCACGTCTACAGTAACTGAGTGAACAGTAAGTGGGGCTTGGACGATTGTTGCGGTCTGGTTTTTTCTATCCGCGTGGGTTGAGTAGAGTTGACGGTTTGCTATATGTAGGTCGCACGTCTAGTTTCCAGGAGCCAGGAGTTTGGTTGTGACTTCGGTCAAGTGCTGTGAAGGGTGCGATCTCTGCGGTCTCATCAGGTCGCTTCTGCGGCTTGTCAGTTCTCTGCTTCAACTTTTCCAAGTTCCAATAACCTGTCCGCCGGTCTCAAGCAGGTAGGCAGCCTGTTCTGCAGTTCATCAGTAGTCAGCGAATAACGGTGTGTACGCGCAACCTCGCGGTCTCGGCGGACTTCGTGTCTATTCGGCGTGTAGCAGCTTCAGCTCGGGCGGCTTCAACGACCTTGGCGGACTCGGCGGTCTCGCCGGTCTTCAGTGTTGTCCGCCCGTCTTTTGTTGTGCTTTCTGTTTGTAGCTTGTGTACTAGCGAAATCATGTCTCGCTATGTATACCTTGCCTTGTAAAGAAGTGTGAATGAATATAAGACCTGCTTGTTCTTCCATTTGTGTTTGGTGTTAAGCTTGCTTTTTGGGCTTCCGCATGATCAAGGTGTTAACTGGATAGTTCTGAGAATATTAATTTGGATTTAGGTTATCCTGCTGACCACCTTGAGAAAATTCAACATGGTATCAGAGCCAGGTTCAGTTGCTTGAGCGGTGATCAACGGTTGTTGTTGCTCTGTTATTGCTATGTGCATCTGGAAGCTTAACCAAAGGTTGTTGCAATGGAAGTGAGTTATGCAAGAGGTCTTGGTATTGAACTCTTAACGCCGACTAACTTTAAGAAGTGGAAGTCGTGCATGAAGAGTTACCTTCTGGGTGAGGAGCTATGGGAGGTCATCGGTGGTGACTACAGACAGGAAGTGACTGCTGCTTTTGGTACTGCTGAGCAGGTGAAGCTCTGGAGAAAAATAAATGCCAAAGAGGAGTTTGTTCTCAAGAGGGTCGTGTCACCAGAACTGTTTGATCACATCATTGGATGTGAGTCTGCTGCTGATATTTGGACAACTATTGATGAGTTGTTCAATAGGAAGAATGTGGCTAGACTTCAGTTTCTGGAGAATGAGTTGGCTAGAACAACTCAAGGAGACCTGACCATCTCAAAGTTCTTTCTGAAGATGAAGAGCTTGTGTGCTGAGTTGTCAGCACTTGATCCTGATGAGCCTATCTCTGAGGCTAAGATTAAAAGGCACATAATCCGCGGATTGCGAAAGGAGTATGTTGCCTTTGTGATATTTGTTTAAGGCCGGGATACTCAGCCATCTCTGCTGGAGCTTGAGAACCTGCTTGCTTCGCAGGAGAGTTTGGCAAGGCAGATGGCTGGAGTCAATATCAATCAGGAAGGCAGTGAAGCTCTCTTCTCAGGCAAGAAGAAGAAGGGATAGGAAGGGAAGAAGAAGAAGACTGCTGCTGAAAATGAGCCTTCAACTTCTTATCAACCAGGGAGGAGCGCTGCTCCTAAGAAGGATTGGAAGAAGAACTTGAAGTGCTACAGGTGTCATCGGCGGGGACACTTCAAGCGTGACTGCAAGGTCAAACTGCAGCCTAGGCATGCTGCTGGCAAGGAGGAAGCTTGCTCTAAGAGTGAGGAAGCTGGATGGGGCAGAGATTTCATGACGGGCACTTGTGTCCGTGCTTTATCCGCTGTCGACTTCAACGACGATTGAATCGTGGACTCCGGGTGTGGTCATCACCTCATCGGAGACAAGTCGAAGTTCTCTTCCTTGCAAGCTTACTCAGGTAACGAAGCTATCATAACTGCTGATAATACTGTTTATGTAGTATAGAAGGAGGGGTTGTGTCTTTGGGTAGTGATAAGGGGCCACTTACGTTAAGGAGTGTGTATCACATACCGGGCATGAAGAATAACCTCTTCTCTGTGACCAATGCGGTAGATGCGGGTTATCACGTTCTGTTTGAGCCAACAGAAGTGAAGTTCCTTCGCAACGTATCAGCGGTTAAGGCTGATGTTGCTCATGTTGGGAGGAGAGTGAAGAACTTGTTTGTTCTTGCAACTAACTCTTATGTTGATCGGATGAGAGCAAACGATAGCGCTGCTATATGACATGAAAGACTGGGGCATGTAGGAATGGATAAGCTGAAGGCTATGGCTAACAGAAGCCTTGTAAGAGGCTTGCCTAAGCTATCTTCATTTGACGACGGTCACGTTTGCGCGGGATGTCAGTACGGCAAGGCTCATCACCTTCTGTTTGATAAATCACAAACGAGGAGCAAGAGACCATTGGAGTGCATTCACGGAGACTTGATGGGACCAACCGTCACTACAAGCCTTGGTGGGAGCAGATACATGCTGGTTCTGATTGATGACTACTCAAGATACACTTGGGTATATTTCTTGAAGGAGAAGTCTGAAGCCTTCTGATTGTTTGTGGAGTTCAAGGAGTTGGTGGAGGGCTGGCTTGGCTTGCGGATCAAGAAGCTTAGAACAGACAACGGTGGTGAGTTTGTCTCCTCCGAGTTTTCTAACTTCTGCAGGAAGCACGGGGTCCAATGATAGCTCACTTGTGCTCATACTCCACAACAAAACAGAGTAGCAGAGCAGAAGATTCGTCATCTGACGGAAACTTGCAAATGTTGGCTTCATGCGAAAGATATTCCTAGGTCTTTCTGGGCAGAGGGAATGACTTGTGCTTCTTATGTCATCAATCGGATGCTGCTCAGCCCGATCAACATGAAGACTCCTTTTGAGCTATTGCTGAAAGAGAAGCCCAGTGTGGAACACCTTCGGGTGTTCGGATCAAGTTACTATGTGCATGTCCCGGATGCTTCAAGGACAAAACTTGATGCAAAGGCAAGGAAGCTTGTCTTTGTTGGCTATGATGAGCGAAATAAGGGATGGAAATGCATGGATCCTGCGACGAAGAAGTTTGTTGTATCAAGAGATGTAGTCTTTGACGAGCTGACGTCGTATGGAGGTGGGTCGGTTGATCTACCAGAAAGCAAGGTTGATGAAGAGCAGAAGGTGGCTGCTGAAGTTCTAGAAGAGGAGCTTGCTGTATCACCAACAGCTCCTGTTTCTTCAAGTTCTGGTGCTGAGGCTTCTGACTCAGGAAGCACGGGGAGCATTGCTCAAATCTTGCCTGAAGGTGAAGTTGATCCTGAAGAAGCAACAGAGGTAGTGTGCAAGGAAAAGCCCCTTCGGAGATCAAAGAGGGTTATAAAGCCACCGGCTCGGTACTGTGATGGGAATGCAGTGAGTTTTATCTCCTACTTCTTTGCAGGTCCTCTGGATGAGCGAGAGCCTACAAACTTCAATGAGGCCACTGGAGTTAAGGAGTGGTATGATGCCATGAAGGAAGAGATTGATGCTCTCAAGAAGAATGAAACCTGTGACCTTATGCCCAAGATTGATGGCATTACTTCGGTGACTTGCAAGTGGGTGTTTAAGTTGAAGAAGAAGGCTGATGGGAGCATTGATAGGTTCAAAGCTCGTCTGGTTGCTCGAGGATTCTCACAATAGTATGGAGAAGACTATGAGGAGACATTTAGTCCAGTTGCAAAGATGACTTCGGTTAGAGTGGTGATCGCCTTGGCTGCTTGCAATGGATGGAGGATGTGGCAGCTTGATGTGAAGAACGCTTTCTTTACAGAGAGATTGACAAGGACATCTTCATGGATCAACCACTTGGATTTATTTTTGAAGATCATCCGGACTATGTCTGCAAGCTCAGGAAGGCTCTCTACGGGTTAAAGCAAGCTCCTGGAGCTTGGTATGGGAAGATAGCAGAGTATCTGCAATTCTGCGGTTATCTTGCTTCCAACTCGGATTCTAGCTTGTTCGTCAAGAAGAAGGGGGAGCTTCAAGTCTTTGTCCTGCTGTATGTGGATGATATGATCATCACAGGGAATTCGGAGGAGGAAGTAGCGAGGCTCAGGGCTGAGCTCAGTATACGCTTCGATATGAAATACTTGGGAGAGCTTCATCACTTTCTCGGTCTTGAAGTGGAGAGGAAGGAGTGCGGGATTCTCATTTGCCAGAAGGGATATGCGGATCGCATTGTAAGTCGATTCGGCATGGGCGAAGGGAAGAGTTGCTCTACTCCACTGGAACATGGGCTGAAGCTTCGATGAGATGAAGGAAGGATTCTTCCTGATCCCTTGGTGTTCAGGGCTTTGTAGGGAGCTCGATCTATCTGACGATTATAAGGTCAGACATTGCTTACATTGTTGGCCGAGTAAGTCGGTTTATGGCTGAATCAAGGAAGTCTCATCTGGTAGCGGCAAAGAACATTTTGAAATATATCAAGACAACTTCTGATATGGAACTCCTCTATAGTAGGGATGCGGACTTTGCTTTGCTTGGGTACACGGATGCTGATTATGGTGGTGACTCAGATGATCGGAGATCAAATTCGGGTTATGTGTTCACTTGTGGATCAGCTTGCATTTCATGGTGTAGCAAGAAGCAGGATTTTGTGTCCGTGTCTACTACGGAAGCTGTGTATAAGGCTTCGACCTTGGCTGCTCGGGAAGCCATCTGGTTGTGGAGGCTTGTAGAGGATGTTCATGAAGAAGTGCAAGGGACTACTTTACTCCGGGGTGACAATGAGAGTGCTCTCAAACTGGTAAACAATCCAGTGTGTCATGAAAGGATCAAGCATATTGAGATCGAGCACCACTTCATAAGGGAGAAGGTGTTGGAGGGATCTCTTATGGTCGGGCATGTTCGGAGTGAAGATAATATTGCTGACATCTTCACGAAGCCGCTGTCGAAGGGGCCATTTTAGCGGTTACGAAGCTTGCTGGGCTTGATCACCACTTCTCACTTCAAGGGGGAGTGTTGAAATTTGTGAAGTGGAAGTGGGTGATGTGCAGGCCGGGAGGACTATGCGGCCTGAGCGGTCTGAGTCCGCGGCCTGGGCGGACTGCTGGTTGCAGCTTGGGTGTTGGATGTCTTGGTGGCTTGGCTGTTGAGCAGCCTGTGCGGCCTGAGCGGCCTGGTGTGCGGCCTGAGCGGTCTGCTGTGCGGCCTGGTTGGCCTATGGCCAGAGAAGTCAGGCTTCTAGCGAAGCGGACTGAGCGAACTGCGGTTTGCGGGTTGTTGGCAGTTCTTGTTGATCAGTGGCCTTGTGGTTTTGCAAGCTCTTGTGCAACCAGACGGATTGGAGATTGAATCCGCGGGAGGCTTTGGAGACTGGTTGAGTCCACGGTGTCCGCTGTTGCGGGCTGGCCTTAGAGATCGATTGTGGCCCTTGCCGAGCTCTCTGGTGTTGCAGCGGGTGTTAGCTGCTGTGGAGGACTGTGTGGACTGGTGTCGGAGTCCGGCAGTTGGCCGTTTGTCTGGGCAGCTGTAACAACCCAATTTTTCTCAGCAGGCAAATTTTCGGGTGACACGGCCTGGGATACGGGCGTGTCCCAGGGCGTGTCAGGCTAGAGTCGACGATTTGGCCGCTAGGTCGATGAAATTTGGAGTCGACTATCGTCGAACAGCAAACACGACCTGAGAACGGGCGTGTCTCAGGGCGTGTCGAGCCCGTGTCGACGATCGGCCTGGGAGTCGACATTTTTCGCTCGACGATGTGTCGAGAGAAGGCACACAGCCAAGGACACAGGCGTGTCCAAGGCCGTGTCGTGTGTTCGACGAAAAGTGCTCGACGATCGTCGAGTGTCGAGATGTGGTCGTCGAGTGTCGAGATGTGGGTGAACACGGCCTGTGACACGAGCGTGTCATAGGGCGTGTCCCTTTGGTTCGACGAACTCAGCCCGATGAATTTTGCGCTAGGGCGTGTCTTCGTGCCGTGTATGGGCACACGGCCTGGGACACGGGCGTGTCACAAGCCGTGTGAGTCTCGGGCGATTTTGGGTTATTTTCGCCGATAAACACGGCCACAGACACGGGCGTGTCTGAAGGCATGTCGGGTGACACGGCCCATGACACGGGCGTGTCCCATGGGCGTGTCACTAGTTTGGATAAGTCGGTTGAGCACCGCTTGAGGCACACGGCCTGGGACACGGGCGTGTCACAGGCCGTGTCAGGCAAAATTTAGCTTTTCTGGCAAAATCGTGGCCTTCCATTCCTTCGGCTAGGATCCAATGGCTGACCTGCCTCCCTATTTCCTTAAGGCCGTGAATGAGAAGAGAAATCTCATTTCTCATTTGGTCTTCTCTTTCTTCATTACTAGTGAGAGAAAGGAGAGAAAGGGAGAGGAAGAAGGAGGAGGAGGCAAGGGGCTGGTCACCAGTGGTGCTGCGGTTTACCGACGAGGGATCCGAAGCCGGCGTTGCGGAGGAAAAGCTCTTGTGAGTCGTTCAAGCCATCTTAGAGTTCATGGCACCAAAGAGGGCTTCAAGGGTAATGACTTTTCTTCCGAGCCATGTGAAGGCTTCCTTTTGGCATATGTTTGTGATTCCCCCACCAAGAGGTGGCTGATTTTGGGAGTCTTTTGGATGATTCATACAATCCCCTTTGTTGGCATATAGATCCGAAAATGGAGTACGGAATAAGCATGTTGTGTGAAGCCCATCTGGACAGGTTGGTCTGGATTGGTGATGTTGCATACGAATCGGAGAAGACTCCGTGATAAAAATGTGTAGTTTAAGGAGTCAACGGGTTATGCCTGTGAAGAGGAATAGCAGGAAGTACTGGAGTGGTAGTCCAAGAAAATATCTGTGTTATGCTTGTGCTATTGGGTCGTACCTGTGAACGAGTAACAAGAAGTACTGGTGTGACCAGGAAAGGCTCTTTGTGATGCTTGATGTCGTAGGGTGTCCACCTGTGAAGAGAGTAACAGGAAGTACTGGTGTGCCCAGGAAAGACCCCTGACATTTGTAATATTGCGGTGTCGTACATGTGAATAAGTAACAGGAAGTACTGGTGTGCCCAGGAAAGACCCGCTGTTGTTGTGAGAGAATGGGTGTAAGAATTATGCTCAGACTTGAATGCCAGAACAGGATCGGTGAGACCTACCTGCGCCTTTATATAGCCGCGAGTACGCCGTGCTCGGTGATGGCAAGGCGATTTGAGCAACGGGGGGTGGAGGATCCGACCTGCGTTATGTCCGTCCGACGTGAGACCAGAAGGTGCGGTCGGAGCGCATAGCAAGAGTCTTAGGCCTGCGCGTCGTGATACAACGGGGGGCTACGGGCCATCCCGGTTCACTAAGACTATAAAACTCCGGCTGCACGCCATGGAGTAAATGCTCAAGAGAGTTACTGTTAGGTTGTGACCCTGATACGGTGGTGGGCAAGAGCTTTGCCAGAACACCAAGAATGTGCCCTGAGTGCACGGACCGTTGGGCCGGGTAGCGAACAGTTGTGATGGCATGTGTGCGTGAAAGCACATTATATGAGATATATTGTCATGCTTGTGATATGATATGCTTGCAGAGAAGATTACCGCTGCCCCGAGAAAAGTGGTAGGGTCGTTATAATCTGGTTAGCTGAACGCTGACCGTTGCTTCTGTTTGCCAGCGTTGGGTGGATTGTTCCTATACAGGTGCTGGAGAGCCAAGCGGGACGTATAAAGGTTGATGTCCCTACTGCTGTTGCTGCTGCTGTTGCTAGCCCTCGAAGGCTTATGATGCTTGTGATGTTTTTCTTTTATTGTGGCCGGCCTGCGCGCCAATCTTTTTAGGCCACTGTTTGAAAGCCATGTAAGGCCAACTTTGTACTCTTGTAAGACATTCCTATGTAAGATATATACAACATGGGGTTGTGTTATATGTTGGACATTCAGTGATGGAGTTCAAGTGTTAGTATAGGCTTCCGCTAGAATGCAATGTGTTAGGTGCGCTGCGCTACTCTGGTATCATCTCGTACTTTCACCACCTGTTTTGTGATATATTCTGTGGGGCCCCGGCCGGACCTTCTAGTATATACCATATGAACAGATGAGGTTGTTACAACAGCTGTGCGAGTATAGCTTGTGGACTCTGTGGAGTTGGCGATCTGCTTTGAGTGCGGGCAACCCGGGCCTTGTCCGCCGAGCTCGCGCTAGGCCCTTTGGTGTTTTACTGGACTTGGTCACATTCTGTGACAAGTCCAGTGTGTCCGCAGTATCCGCCAAGTCCGCTGTTGACCGGGCGGACTGCCTTTTGGTAGTGGACTTGTGGCGGATGGAAGGCTTTGGTCTTGTGCTATGCGGACTGCCTCTTTCGTGTGCGGACTGTTGCTGAAGGGGTTGTGGCTGTCCATGTGTGATGATGTTTGCGGACTGTGCGGACTGTGCAGACTGTACCTTGTCCGCATTGTGTGGGTGGACTGGTGCAAGTCCGCCTAGTTGTGAACATCTGTGACTTGCTCCTAGCGGTTTTCTTGAAATCCGGCTAAGTCCATGCGGACTCAGCGAACGGGTCTTTGCTAGTGCGCGAGCTGGGGTGGTGACTCTATTCACTGGGGTGGTGACCACACTTCTCACCTCGCCTATAAATAGACCCCCCGACACGTCTACAGTAACTGAGTGAACAGTAAGTCGGGCTTGTGCGATTGTTGCGGTCTGGTTTTTTCTGTCTGCACGAGTTGAGTAGAGCTGACAGTTTGTTATGTGCAGGTCACGCGACTAGCTTCCAAGAGCCAGGAGTTTGGCTGTGACTTCGGTCAAAGTGCTGTGAAGGGTGCGGTCTCAGCAGGTCGCTTCTGCGGCTTGTCAGTTCTCTGCTTCAACTTTTCCAAGTTCCAATAACCTGTCCGCCGGTCTCAGGCAGGTAGGCGGCCTGTCCTGCAGTTCATCAGCAGTCAGCGAATAACGGTGTGTCTGCGCGACCTCGCGGTCTCGGCGGACTTCGTGTCTATTCGGCGTGTAGCAGCTTCAGCTCGGACGGCTTCAGCGACCTTGCCGGACTCGGCGGTCTCCAGTGTTGTCCGCCTGGCTTGTGTTGTGCTTTCTGTTTGTAGCTTGTGTACTAGTCAAATCATGTCTCGCTTTGTATACCTTGCCTTGTAAAGAAGTGTGAATGAATATAAGACATGCTTGTTCTTCCATTTATGTTTGGTGTTAAGCTTGCTCTTTGGGCTTCCGCATGATCAAGGTGTTAACTGGATAGTTCTGAGAATATTAATTTGGCTTTAGACTATCCTGCTGACCACCTTGAGAAAATTCAACAAGAACGGCGTGAAGCCCCCTTTCACGTGCGCGCTGAGTCATGTGCGCACCAGGAGCCATGCGCGTCGAGGCATGCTCGCATTATCGCCAGGATGGGTGCATTTTGGGGCGCCGATATCAGCGCCCAACTTGGGCGCTGACCAAGTCAACCCAAGGTGTTGATCATGAGACAATTGCTGCCCATCCTGTGCAACAATTGTCGCGCATCCTGCGTGGAAATTGCTACATGGCTATTGCGGCTTGCGTGGATTGGTGTATGACATTTCAGCGTTCGATTGGGACACCAAACAAAGTCAGAATTGTGCGAGAATGAACCCATTGGAATTGCATCGACAAACTGGTCAAAATCACAACAAATTTTTTGGTTTGGCCATACTATTTTCATGAAACCACACCCATGCTAAGCCACACTTTGAATGTTGCCTAAATTAATTTCTTATTCTTGATTTTTGTCAAAATTTCTATGGGCGGCCCCTCGCTCGATTGCTTTGTATAGTGGCCACCGCCGATAAAAGTTGTGCGAAAGACTCTAATATAAGACATGCATTGTCAATACTACGGTGGTGGCTGTATTATGCTTGCTCAATCTCCCATGCCAAGTGAGACGTCTTTACTAGCTAACTTACACACGAACAAATGTCATGCACTGCATACTACTCTTTTGTGCCTATGCCATCTAAATAATAAATAAATAAATAAGATACAGTTATTTTAAATGCAAATATTACATAAACTGATAAACATTAAATAATAGATATACAAACAAAATTAAATTGTTCATTTGCTTGTCTTATCCTCCCACATTTATTTCTTTACCACAGTGGCGTAATCCTAATTCGCAATCTCCTTGATGCTGACGTGCAGAGACTTCATAAATATTTAACAAATATAATTTGCAGAGACTTCATAAATATGAGCCCGGGTTTAGGCGTACGGCACTCTACGGCTGGCCCAGTAATTTCAGTTATTAAACTGCCACTTCTATTTTTTTATATTTGGACGGCTGTGGTTGAGCCAGATAATCTTAATGTAAACCAGAGTTGCTCATGATCTGATGATCGAATTCTCCCGAGTCCCACCACCAGAGGACTTACATTACTAATAAGAACTGCCAACTGCAGGGGAGCCGCTCTCTGTTCCAGTGACGACGATCCAAAACCGATGAGTAGAGCAAGAGAACCCCAAAGTTAATACATTTCAAGTTCCGAAGCCCGCCACCCACACGCCTTCCGCCTCCCTTCTCAGTTCCTTCTATAAAGTCCCTCCAAATCCTGCCATCTTCGCCTCTGCAGAAGAAGAAAAAGCGAAAGAAACAGGGGAAGCTGAAACAGAGGGAAGCAGAGCATGGACTCGTCGCTAACACACGACACCTCTCCTTCCCCCAAGCTTACAACCTACATTCCCGGTCCCATCATCGTCGGCGCAGGCCCCTCTGGCCTCGCCGCCGCCGCCTGTCTTGCTGACGCCGGAATCCCCTTCACAGTACTGGAGAAGTCCGACAGCCTGGCGTCTCTCTGGCGCCACCGAAGCTACGATCGACTCAGCCTCCACCTTCCGAAGCAGTTCTGCCAGCTTCCGTTGATGGAGTTTCCCAAGCATTTCCCAAAATACCCATCCAAAGAACAGTTCATCTCCTACGTCGAATCCTACGCTGCGGCCTACGGCATTAACCCGCGCTTCGGTTGCGCCGTCGAGCACGCGGAGTTCGATTCGAATGCCGGCGGGTGGCGAGTCAGGACGCCGGACGAGGAGTTTTTGACTCGTTGGCTCGTGGTGGCGACAGGGGAGAACGCCGTGCAGGTGGTGCCGGAGTTTCCGGGACTGCCCAATTTCTCCGGCGGAATAATCCACAGCTCCGAGTACAAGTCCGGCGCTGTCTATGCCGGGAAGAAAATTCTCGTGGTGGGCTGCGGAAATTCCGGCATGGAGATTAGCTTGGATCTCTGCCGGCATAATGCGCGGCCTTCCATTGTAGTTAGAAACAATGTGAGATCTTCGTTTGAATCTTTTTTGAATGTTACATATTTATTTATTAAAACGTTCACCTGTGTCGAACCTGTTATTGGGTTCGTGTCATTTTAGGTCTAGACTACATTCTCAAAATACCTGTTTTCCATTCAGGTGCATGTGCTGCCGAGGGAGATCATGGGGTGTTCGACGTTTGGGATTGCGGTGGGACTGCTGAAATGGCTTCCACTTCGAGTGGTAGACGGGATTCTTCTTTTCATGGCCCATTTGGTATTGGGCGATACCGGGTCGGTCGGGCTTCGAAGATCCAAAACCGGGCCCCTCGAGCTCAAAGATCTCACGGGAAAGACGCCGGTGATGGACGTGGGTGCCCTGTCTCTGATCAAATCCGGCAAGATTAAAGTGAGTACGACGGCCTCAAAAACGCAAAATTTAACGTGCTTCGATGATCAGCTTATCAATATGCTTTATTTACTCCCTCAAGGGCTCACCTTCTTTAATAAATGCACGCCATTTCAGCTTTTATTGCGAGACTCTGTGTTCTATGAAGTAGGGAGGGCTGTGCTTTCTGCCATCTCTATTTATTACTTATGCTTTCTGCGTGGTTTTTAATGGGAAGGTGACTGAAGGAGTGAGGGAGATCACCGGCGATGGAGCCAAGTTTGTTGATGGGAAGGAGGAGCAGTTTGACGCTGTTATCTTTGCCACTGGCTACAAGAGCAACGTTCCTTCGTGGCTACAGGTAATAGCTTCTCATACATATTACATACGCGCCCTTTTACTTAGTTTTTTTTTCTCCTCAGAAAAAAAACATCTCTGATGCGGACGCAATAATGCACGATCATCACTGTAGTGACTAACGCGCATAGAGGAGCCCATGCATGTCCGATAATGGTCATGGCCGTCATGAAATCCTCGGACTTTATTAAACTTTAATTTTTCTGATAAAGTTTGTATTTTTTATACATAGGGCGGCCGTAATATTTTTTAATTTTTATTATAGATACTAAAGAAAAGACAATAAATGCGAAAGAAGCAATAATACTAAATAATTATTGCTTCCAATATTTACTATCACACCATCCCTAAATGTGCACGCAAGACTTGTATTTTTTGCCTTTTAAAGGATAAGACAATGTTTACACAAGATTCTATTAAATATATAATTTAAGGAAACCGCATAAGTTAAAAGCTCTGTTTGGCACTGCGGATGTGAACGCCTATTTTTGGTGAATCAATTGTTGTTGGAGATGTGGAGTCTGATTGTACTGTCTATTCATCAACTTCATTTCGCCAATCAAACTTATAAAAGATTATTTTGTGCGGAAATATTTTTGTAATTTTATCGCTCTTTGCTTCTCGATTCTTTATTCGAAAAATCAGAGAAAAATTGAGAAAACAGTGTGGATATAGGTAAGATTGTTGAACCACATAAACAAGCATGTGTGTACTTTCTAAGTTACTCTCTACCTCACCCAAGAAACTATTCCGGTTGCTCAAAGCATCCGGGTGTAGATCAAAGTGAAATCAACCACCAGTTGCTCCAGATAGGTTTATATAGACAAACCCTAGGTTTAATACGGGATTGAATTTTGCAGTATCTGAACCGACCCGTTAAGCCTACGAATTTGTTATATGTCCTAATATACATCAATAGAAACTTGTTTTTTTTTGACAGAGGTGTTTTTGTCCAAATTTATAAGAGCAAAAGCACCGCTAAACATAACCAAAGATAGTTTCTTTCAGCTATCACAATGTGTTTTTAGCCCGAGTTAGATGGGTTATGGATATGAATCTAACAGCTGAGTCTATGGGTGCAGGATGGAGGCGGCCATTTTACAGCCGAGGGGATGCCGAAAACGCCGTTTCCAAACGGATGGAAGGGAGAGAAGGGACTCTACAGCGTTGGCTTCACGAGGAGAGGGCTTCTCGGCACCAGTTTCGATGCCCGCAACATCGCTAGGGATATCAAGCACTGCTGGAAGCTGGCGTCCTCACCCACTTAGAATTAGGGCTCTCTCTCTCTCTCTCTACAATCACCACCTCTTCTTCAGCATTAATATTGTAAATTAGCAGCAATACCCAGTTTTGCATGGCAAAGGTGAGAGACTGAGAGTCGTGGCTGTCACCTTCTTCTTCATGTTCTTTGTGGTAATGTTTCATTACGAGCGCCTGCATGGTTGCATGTATGCTTCGTGTAAAATGTTTCAGGGAGTTATATATTATTACACATTATATTTTAATTAGTTTATTTCAGTGAGGAGTTTCTTGTTTGAGTATTATTCATTGTTACGATATTTTAACCACCGGGTTTCGCCCCAACAGCCAACAGCGTTAGTACCGTGCTCGTGATAGTGCAAGGGGTGGGATCCCATTATAACAATATTTTAACCACGGCGTTTTCTTTGCATGACTGTGCTTCCGCCACTCATAAACTGCTGAGCGCTACATTTTGCCCGTCATTTATTTTTTTCTTGTACATGCTTTTGCGAGTGATGAGTGCATATTTTTAAGGTTCTGTTACGCGCACATCATTTTTAGTTGTGTACATCATTGATATGTGTACATCATTGATATGTGTACATCATAAATTTTATTTGCAGGTCAAAATATCAAGTAATCATCATAAATTTTATTTGCATGCCAAATTATTAAATAAACATCAAAATAAAGTTTTGAGTTTTTTTTTACTTTAAATACAAAAGATTTTTTCTTTTTTTTACATTTCAAACCAATAAAAAATAAACAAAATAAAAAACAAAAATCTCAAATTATTTCCACCGATATATCTAAAAATTTGCACGCTCTATTTTTAAGTTCATGTAAATATGCACCAACATAAAGATATGAATATTAATTATCTTAAATAAATAAAATATTTGTGAGTTATTAAAATTGAATATTAGTACTTGCACGGTCATTTTGCTTATTTCAAGCTTCTTTTTGTTCGCCCCTTTAAGCAACTCGGAACCAAAAATTTTACAGTTTGTCTTGTTGTATGATCTAATAGCTCTCATAATTTTCTTTTCAATTCATTTTTTAAATAGCTGATAATGAATAGTATTTTTTGTTGGACTTTGACTTCGTTGACCCAGTCAACAAGTTTTATGTGTGATTTGAGTTATTAATTATATGTTGTTTTACATTTAATACAGGGAGATAGTGGTTAAGAGTTTCATTCAATGCGGTGTCATGTGTCCGTTTACTATTGGTTTTATTAGCCTATAAATAGACATGTATATAGTTCATTTTAAGATTGATGAGATGGTAAGATTCCATTTCCCTTTTCCAGCTTTCGTTTTGATAAAGGAGCGCTGCAGCGCTAGCAGGGGTGTGTGTTTTTCTAACCGTGCAGCAAGAGAAGGTTGTCGGGCGAGTACAGTTCTCGCAAGGGAGACCTCGCCGGTGGTACCCTCGCCGCGCGAGAAGGAGATCGCTTTGTTGTTCTAGCCACCGAGCGAGAAGGGATTTGCGTTGTGCGAGTAGGAGTATCTAGCCGCCGGGCGAGTTGGTGATCTCGCCGGCGAGCGGGTATCCCGCTGTTTGGTGGTGGCGGTCTCGCCAGGTCGTAGTTCGCGTGTGCTCGCTGGTGAAGGACTAGCCGTGTGTGGAGTGCGGTCTTGCCGGGGTGCACTCGCCAAGTGTGTACGCTCTCGCCAGGCGAGAGAAGGTTCTCGCCGAGCTGCTAACCGCGCGGGTAGGCGGTTTGAGAGGGTGGTCTCGCTGGCTACACTTGGTGGTATTTGGTGTTAAGTGGAATTGGTTTGTGGAGTTGAGGTTGTGCGGGAACCCATACACGTTTCCAACCTCACTCTGATACCACACCCCACACGCGGCTAGTACTTCACCAGTGAGCACACACGAACTGCGACCTGGCGAGACCGCCACCACCAAACAGCGGGATGCCCTCTCGCCGGCAAGATCACCAACTCGCCCGGCGGCTAGATACTCCTACTCGCACAGCGCAAATCCCCTTTTCGCTCGGTGGCCAGACAATAAAGTTATCTCCTTCTCGTGCGATGATGGTACCACCAGCGAGGTCTCCCTTGCGAGAACTCTACTCGCCCGATAACCTTCTCTTGCCGCACGGCTAGAAAAACACACACACCTGCTAGCGCTGCAACGCTCCTTTCTCAAAACGGAAACTGGAAATGAGAAGGGAATCTCACTATCTCATCAATCTTAAAATGAACTACATACATGCTTATTTTTAGGCTAACAAAACCAATAGTAAACGGACACATGGCACTACATTGGATGTCACTCCTAACAACTATCTCCCTGTATTAAATGTAAAACAACATATAATTAATAACTCAAATCACTCATAAAAACTTGTTGACCGGGTCAACGAAGTCAAAGTCCAACACACTCCCCCTCAAACTTGGCAACACATGCCGAGTTTGCATTTGAGCCTCAGGAACGTCTCCACCTTCAAAGCCTTCATGAAGATATCTGCGATCTGCTCTCCGGTGGGGGCAATACACCACTTCAACCGTCTTCAGCTCCACCTGCTCACAGAGGAAGTGGTACCTCGTCTCGATGTGCTTGTTATGCCCATGTAGCACAAGATTCTTCGCGAATTGGGTGACCGACATGTTTTCAATGTACATCGTCATAGGCTCATCCTGCGAATGATGTAGCTCCTCCAAAAGGTTCCTTAGCCAAATTGCCTGGCAGGTATAGGCCGTTGCTGCTATATACTCCGCTTCACATGATGACAAGGCAATCGTTGCCTGTCTCTTCGTGCTCCATGAGAACACCCACGTTCCCACATAGAAAGCATATTCGGAAGTGCTCTTCCGATCGTTCACGTCACCACCGTAGTCACTGTCTGAGTACCCAACCAACTTCAAGCTCCTCTCCGGTGAAATACTTCAGTCCATGGCCTCTCATTCCATTCACATATCTCAGGATACTCTTCGCAGCCGTGAAGTGGTCCTGCTTTGGTTCCTCCATGTACCTGCTCACTACTCCAACAACGTATATGATATCCGGCCTGGTGAAAGTCAGGTAGCGTAAACTTCCGACCATAATCTTGAATAATGTGGAGTCGACTGCTCCCTCCTTCGAGTCCTTCTTCAACTTTAACCCCGAATCAGCGGGAGTGGAGATAGTCTTACTATCCTTCATCCTGAACTTCTTCAAGATCTCCTCAACGTACTTCTTCTGCGAGATGAAGATACCATCTTTGCTCTATTTCACCTCCACACCCAAGAAGTAGTTGAGCTCTCCCAGGTCGGTCATCTCAAACTCCTTCCTCATCATCCTCTTGAACTCCTCGTACAGGGAAGGGTTGTTGCCAGTGAATATCATATCGTCTACGTATAGACATATGATCATCATGTCACCGTTCTTCCCAACCTTTGTGTAGAGGGCATACTCATGAGGGCTCTTCATGTAGCCATGTTTCTGGAGGTATGCATCTATCCTCTCATTCTAGGCGCGGGCTCCTTGCTTCAGCCCATACAGCGCCTTGTCCAGCTTGCACACTTTCCTCTCTTATCCTTTCACCACATATCCTGGGGGCTGTTCGATGTACACATCTTCCTTCAGGTAGAAATTCAGGTAAGTATATACAACATCCATCTATATGATTCATGGCGAGCTACCAGTGCGATGATCAACCTGATAGTGTCAATTCGCGCAACTGGGGCAAATACTTCATCGTAGTCCACTCATTGGACTTCCTGGTAGCCCTTTACAACTAGCCTTGCCTTGTGCTTCTCTACACCTCCATCTTTGTTCTTTTTCACCTTATAGACTCACTTCACCCCGAGGGGTTTGTGGCCAGCAGGTGGATCCACCAACTTCCAAGTGTCATTTTTCTTGATGGATTTTATCTCCACATTTATTGCTTTCCTCCAAGTTTTTTCTTGGGCAGCTTCATCATAAGAGTGCGGCTCACAATCTGCTAAGAGACAATATAAAGAAAAATTGTTAAGTATCGATGTTGTCTCCTCATAGAACTCCTCCAACCTCCTCATTCTAGGTTGAGGACGATCATCTTTGCTTCTGCTGGTGCTAGCTCCACCAGATCTGCCTCCACTAGTTCTTGCTCCACTTGAGTAGGGGGTGAGAGCTCCCCCTCACTCTCCACTAGGTGGTGATGGAGGCTCGGCTCCACCATCCTCAGCTTCAGATTCCTTTACACCTTCATCTTCATCATCATCAAAGAACATCCCCTTGATACTCCTCATCGCTTCATCCCAGCTCCAGCAGCTATCTTCCTCAAACACGAAGTCCCTTGAGATTATCGCCTTCTCCGTCAACGGGTTGTACAACTTATAAGCTTTTTTCATCGGAGCGTAGCCCACAAAGATGCACTTCTCACTTCTGTCATCTAGCTTCTTCCTTCTCTGGTCCGGGACATGAGCATAAGCTACACACCCAAAGACCCTTAAGTGCTTCATGCTCGGCTTCCATCCACTCCATGCTTCAAACGGAGTCATGAACTTCACACTTTTCGTGGGGCATTGGTTTAGCAAGTACACATCAACCTGTACTGCTTCCGCCCAGAACTTCTTTGGCAACTCCTTGCCCTTCACCATGCTTCTTGCCATGTTCATAATGGTCAAGTTCTTCCTTTTCGCGACTCCATTCTGCTGAGGTGAGTACGCCGCCGTCAACTGATGTGAGATCCCCCATTCTTTGCAGAAATCATCAAACAGCCTAGAGGTATACTCCCCACCTCTATCTGTCCTCAACACCTTCAGTGATTGACTGCTTTTCTTTCTCTGCCATCACCTTGAATTCCTTGAACCTGTCAAGGGTCTCAGTCTTCTCTCTTAAGAAATACACCTAACACTTCCGACTGAAGTCATCGGTGAAGGTGATGTAGTACTTGCTCCCACCTACTAAGGTAGTCTCAAACGGACTAGCTATGTCCGAGTGAACTAGTTCAAGTTGCCTCCTCGCTCTTCGGGACTTGCCACCCTCGAACGTTTGCCTCTTCTGCTTCCCCTTGGTACATGCCTTACAGATCTTTTGTGAAAGCGAGATCATAGACAGTCCTTCCACCATCTTGGAATGAGATAATAGCTTCAACCCAGTGGACCCCAGATAGCCCATCTTGTGGTGTCATAACCATGGTTCCTCTTCTTCCTCCGTACTCACACCCCGCATGCGACTAGTCCTTCACCAGCGAGCACACGGGAACTGCGACCTGGCGAGACCACCACGACCAAACAGCGAGATGCCCTCTCATCGGCGAGATCACCAACTCGCCCAGCGGCGAGATACTCCTACTCGCACAGCGCAAATCCCCTTCTCGCTCGGTGGCCAGAACAAGAAAGCGATCTCCTTCTCGCGCGGTGAGGGTACCACCGGCGAGGTCTCCCTTGCGAGAACTCTACTCGGCCGACAACCTTCTCTTGTCGCACGGCTAGAAAAAACACACACCCCTGCTAGCGCTGCAGCGCTCCTTTCTCAAAACAAAACTGGAAATGGGAAAGGGAATCTCACTATCTCATCAATCTTAAAATGAACTACATACATGCCTATTTATAGGCTAATAAAATCAATAGTAAACAGACACATGACATCACATTAAATGCCACTCCTAACCACTATCTCTCTGTATTAAATGTAAAACAACATATAATTAATAACTCAAATCACTCATAAAACTTGTTGACCGGGTCAGCGAAGTCAAAGTTCAACTTTTTGGAGTATCATATTCAACTCTACTTGTATCTCATGTGAAACGAGGCTGAAGCTGGGGCGAGGGTAAGGTTTCAGCCAAGGTTTTGAAAACCGGACCGGACATCGAATCGGCGGAGGGAAATGTTCAAGGTTGAACCGGTCCAACCGGTTCAACCGGGGTCGAACCGTTGCATATATATATATATATATATCTTTATTATATAATACAATATGCATATTTGGATCACACCATGAAACTCATCTGGACCGTCCGATCAAGCTCCATGAAATACGGGCCGTTGGATTCAAAACAAAAGGCCTGCAATTATCCAAATCAAAAAAAGCCCCACTGTTCATCGACCTCTCAGCCCCGATACCGCCCGCTCCGCATCTCGCATCCCTCGACTCCATCCTCCCCGCCGCCCACCGGCGGGTTCGCGGCCCTCCGGCGAACCCGCCGGGGGTTGTCCGGCGGCGAGCGGGCAGGGCCACCGCCGGCGGTGGCCCTGCCCGCACGCCGCCGGACAACCCCCGGCGGGTTCGCCGGAGGGCGGCGAACCCGCCGGTGGGCGGCGGGCAGGCCGCCGGCGGCTCCGCCGCCGGCGGCGGACTGAAATCGTGGGGGCGGGATGTGGAGGGTTTTTTCTTTTTTTTTTATTTAATAATTATTTTAATAATTATTATAATTATTTTAATAATTATTATGTTTTTATAATTAATAAAGTTATTAAAATGTTTTTAAATAACTTTAAGCCCGCCGGGGGGCGGGCGAGCCCGCCGGGGGGCGGGCGAAGCCCGCCGGGGGGCGGGCGAAGCCCGCCGGGGGGCGGGCGAAGCCCGCCGGGGGGTCAAGCGGGCAAAGCCCGCTTGATTGCGGGCGAAGCCCGCAGCGACGCATCGAGAACGGGCGGAGCCCGTTCGAAGATGCTAGTATATATATATATATATATATATATATATATATATATATATATATATATATATATATATATATATATATATATATATATATATATATATATATATATATATATATATATATATATATATATATATATATATATATATATATATATATATATATATTAGCAAATAAAAAAAATTAACATTAACTTAGAAATTTACCTATAAATTTTCGGTTCAAGATCGAACATAAAAATGTATGAAATTTCTTATATATGGTCGGACGTTTAAGAACGACGGTTCATAACCACCACGTTGATGACCGCCACCGTCGTGCCAAACGGAACGTAAAATTTATTTGAAGGATAGATTATCATGTATGTATATATTAAAAAAAATATAAACTTTAATTTTTAAAAAATAATTTAATATGTTAATATAATAATATATTTAACAAAATATGTAATTAATATTTATATATATATGTATATTAAATTAGATTTTATGCATACGTTAAATTGATATGTATATAATATATTACAGCTTAAAAACAAACAAATCAAATTGCCAGGTGGTTCGCTATTAAATTAATATTGTAATGGTGGGGGGTTCGAAACCCCCCGCCTACCTTTTTTTCTGATATTTGATAGCGGGCGGGCCAAAGGCCCGGTTGCTTGAAACCGCGCCCGGTTCCCGGCCTACCGGTCCGCCCGCCCGGTTCCGCGGTTCTTGAGCGGTCCTTGGAGGATGCGATTTTCTTATCTGTACCGGACCGGCTGGGTCCCCGGTCCGCGGTCCGACCGGCCGGTCCGGTCCGGTTTTTAAAAGCATGGTTTCAGCTTTCGGGAGAAAATAGGAGGGAGGTGTGCGCTTAGGTTTAATATGGGTGATAATGGAAAAAATAGTGGTATTGTTTATTTTTAGAATTTAATGTGCACATAGCCAATAGTGGTGTGCACGTAAAATCACCCTTATTTTAAGAATTTGATGTGCACATAGCAAAAAGTGATATGCACGTAACAACGCTTTATTTTTATTGTTGTTAAAAGATTTTGCCCATATAAAAATATAAGTTTAAAATTTTATAATAAAGTGAAATAAAATTAAAAAGTTGAACATTTAATTAAAGTTTTTTTTTTTAAATAGTATGTAACTATGTATATATGCAAGGTTTTGAAAATCGGACCGGACATCGAACCGACAGAGGGAAAGGTTCAAGATTGAATCGGTTCAACCGGGGTCGAACCGTTATATATATAAATATAAATATAAATATATAAATATATATATATATATACATATATATAGAGCTGTCACGGTTCCGGTTCGGTTCCGATTCTACTAAAACCATGAAGCCAACCATTAAGGAATAGTTCTTCAAATTAGAACCAAAACCTTATTTGATTTGACCGGTTTCGGTTCTGGTTCCGGTTCCAGCTTAATTTTTGGAACCGTCGTATCAACGATTCCGGTTACAGTTCTACAGGAACCAAAATCAAATCGGCCACTGTCGGTTTGGTCCGGTTCCATGCGGTTCGGTCCAGTTCCATTCGGTTCCAACTAAAACCGAAATCAAACTTGGCAGAATGAAATAAAAGCGGGCTGAAAATAGTAAAACTCAAAACAACATCGAAATAGAAATAATTATGTTGCCCACTTTTCGACGATATTTTCCACGATTGGTGAGATAATATCAATTGTCTTCTTATGCGTGTAAACTTGCCACAAATTCTAGTTGGCTTGCACACGTCTCGTCGGCATGCTCAACTGTAACAACCGTCTACAATTAGTTGTCTTTCATGATTACTAATAAATATTAGTTGTATATCTTCTATATTTTTTAAATAAAATATTTCAAAAAAATATGTAAGTAAAACTGAAAATATATTATATAACTGTATAAAAATAAAAAATACATTGCAAAAATTGATTCCAAACCCCAACAATGTCAAACTATATCATACGGTTTTTATGCGGTGAAATTTTGTTCGGTCCAAAATCGACCCCCTTTAGTGCGATTGCGGTTTGAGTTCAAACTGCACCAGCTTCGCTCTTGATAGTAAGTATAAATATGATAGATAAATTATAAAATAATAACAATATAATAATAATAATAATAATAAATGGGTTGCGGTTCGGTTCTACTTCGTTCCGGTTCGGATCGGGTCTAAAAATCTTGAAACCGCTTGAGACTTGTATGTTGCGGTTTCGGTTCCAGTTCCGGTCCGGATAATAATATGTAAGAACCACACCCGGACCAATGTTGTTCACGGTTCCAAAATTCAAACCGGAACCCGAATAATTTGCAAACGGTTCGGTCCGGTTCTTTGCGGTTCCGGTTCGGTTTGCGGTTTTTGGTTTTAAATGACAGCTCTACATATATATATATATATATATATATATATATATATATATATATATATATATATATATATATATATATATATATATATATATATATATATATTAGAAAATAAAAAATAAACATCATCTTATAAAAAAATAAACATTATCACTATACTTGTAAAATTTCGTTTTACGTGACATTTTCGCTCTATTGAGTTTGGACAAAAATGATATTGTGATATAGTAATATAATGGAGCTTTGGATTGACAATGGTTAAGACCACAATTAAGAAAATAAAACTAGTTTTTTTTACTTTTGAACATATAAGTGTACGAAGTTTCTTAGATAAGCTCGGACGTTCAAGAGCGACGCTCCAAAACCACCATGATGATGACCGCCATCGCCGTGCCAAATTGAACGTAAATTTTATTTGAATGATAGATATATGTATATATTAAAAATACATATACACTTTAATTTTTAAAAGATAATTTAATATGTTAATATAATAATACATCTAAAAAATATGTAATTAATATTTATATAAATATGTATATTAATTATATATATATTTTTATATATATATACGTTATTATTTATATGTATAATATATATTATAAGACAAAACCATAAGAATTAGTTGGTCAGGTGGTTTGCTATTTACTTAAACTAGCAGTGGTCCGGGTTTGAATTCACCCTCTTTCAATTTTTCTGCTCTTTTAATATTGGGCCTTTGGCCCGTCCGGTTGTGTGAAATCGCGCCCGGTTCCCGGCCCACCGGTCCGCCCGCCCGGTTCCGCTGTTCTTGAGCGGTTCGTGGATGGGGCAGGTTGTTTACCTGGATCGGACCGGCAGGGTGCCCGGTCCGCGGTCCGACCGGTCCGACCGGCCGGTCCGGTCCGGTTTTCAAAAACTTGTATATATGTGTGTCTATATATAATTATTATTTATAATAACTAATATTATTTTTAATTTATATTTATATTATACATTAATAACACGAGCATCTTCGCACGAGTTACGCCCGTGCTCGATGCACTCGGGCGGTTATCAACTGCATTAGGCAGGCTTCGCCCGCTTGCGCACGGGATTTGCCCGAGCTTGATGCTCTGGGCGGCCTTCGGCCGCATCGTCGCCCGCTTCGACACAATGCACCAGCTCGACGTCGCACCCGCAACTTGCGGCCCCCGGAACACTTTGGTGCTGGTGCGGCGTCTGGGTGCTGCAGGGGCCGCGAGTGGTGGGTGCGACATCGAGCTGGTGCATTGCGTCGAAGCGGGCGACTATGCGGCCGAAGGCCGCCCGGAGCATCAAGCACGGGCGAAGCCCCCTGATACGGCCGAAGGCCGTCCGAGAGCAACGAGCACGGGCGTAGCACGTGCGAGAAGATGCTCGTATGTATGTATGTATGTATGTATGTATGTATGTATATATATATATATATATATATATATATATATATATATATATATATATATACACACACACACACACACACACACACACACTAGTGCCCGACCACCGCCGCCGCTATAGCGGCCCCCCACCGTGGACGACCTCCCCGCCGTCCGATTGGGGGGAGGCTCTCCTCACCGTTCGATCAAGAGGGTAACCACCCACTAACCCACCACTCTAGTGGTGGGGCCCGCCATGATCTTCCCCTGGAGGCTATAAAAGGACCCCAGGTGCTCTTAATTCTTCACCTTCTCCCGGCCCAGAGCTTCCTTCTATCTCTTCAGGTGAGAGCTCTCCAACCATCTCCAGCCACCTCGAGCCACCACGAGCCACCACGAGCCCCCAGAGCACCACCAGCTAGGAACACGCCTAAGTCCCAGCTAAATCCAAAGGAGGAGGGCGACCGGAACCAGCCATCGAATGCAACCTGAAGCGCCAGAGCACCAGGATCGTCCCCACGCACTCCAACGTTCAACCTACTCCCGCGGCGCAACCTGTTGCCCGCCGAGAGTCGTAGTTTCTCTCTCTCTCCCCCCAAGCTGTAACGGGAGCGGTCTGTTGCCCCGATTCTCCAACACATTGTAAACACCAAAATCTAGTGGAATTTGATCGGCACAGACCCGATCACGTGGTTTTTTACCCGTTTAAGGGGTTTTCCACGTCATCACATCTTGTGTCAACTTTCTACTTTCATTGTCTGTGTGCGTGCTCGACCGCCTCGTGAGCTAAGACGTTTCGAACAAACCCAGCCCGACCGGGGCATCGAGTTAGCCCGCAATAGTTTGGCGCCGTTTGTGGGAACACGATTCCCAGCATCCTTCGAAGGAGTTAGATCACCAGCTTAGCCGCTTCAAAGTCCTGCCCCAATAACAAAAAGAGGCGCCCACGCTGCTGAAAGAGTAATCCTCGGAGGACCCACCAAACCAGCACGCACCCACTCTTTAGCGAGTGTGCCAAAAGAGGCAAAAGCTGCGTACGCGACTGTTGACGCCCTAGAGAGACGCGTCCGCCAAATTGAGGAACAACAGATCAAAATGTTCACTATAGTCAGAAGATTAGCGGCACCAGTCATCCCCCTGCCACAACCAAATTATCGTCCGGCCCAAGAAGCTCCGCAACAAGAGGAACAAACCATCGAGAGACAAGAAGAACGACGTTAAGTCAAGCGCCGTGGAGACAACCGTCGTCGTGACCCCCGGGGGACTGGGGGCAACGTCCACTTCAAGAACATCCCCCTTTGAGTTCCGCCCGCACAGGCTCGATGTAGAAGGATCCGACATCCCACCTGCTAAGAGCTTATCAGCCATTCAAGCAAGCCGACGTACAACCACCAGGCGAACCCTCCGCCTCAACCGGACACTGCCCACACAAGGAGTACGATATAGAGGAGTTCTCAAGCACAAATAGCTCCCACGCGCCCCTAACACCATTCTAGGAAATGCATGATCGCCACCTCGACAATCCTCATTTACGAGGGGGATCCCGGAAGCAGGGTGACACTCGATGCCTTGACCACGAACCTGGGGCCAAGCAAACACCTGTCTAACTGCGGCTCATTTGGCTCCGGAACAGAACCAGACCCGAAAGACGACATTGAAATTCACAACTTCAGCGGAGCCGGCAACCCATGGACACACGTCGAATATTTCGAAGTTGTCATGCACGCGCGCAACGCTTCAGATCAGTTAATGGTCCAGACGTTCCCGACAACATTGAAAGGGGAAGCTCGAGCCTGGGTTCATTATTTACAGGAGGAAAGGATAAGCAGCTACATTGAGCTCGCAACTCTCTTTATCAGAAGGTTTTCCACAATCAGAGAGCCCTCACCAGAAAATCCAAGTCCAAATAAGGTCCAGAAAAGGAAGCTAGAGAACAATGGGTACCTTGATCACAAGAGAAATTGCAATCAGCAGAAGCTGCACCAGCTTACGACACTCAACGCCCCCTCAGAGCAAGATCTTTGAAGTGATTTGTGACCATCCAGCCTTGCACAGGCCCAGACCGCTCGCACCCGGCCGAGGAGATTTGTCAAAATACTGTGAGTACCACCAGGGACCAGGTCACAGCACCAACGGATGCAATCGGCTGAAGGAAGAAATCAAGCGATTAGCCAGTCTGGGGGCGGTTGATCAATTCTTATCAAAAAGAGATCGCCTCCTAGTTAGGGCATGAGATGTATAACCGTCAGAATTGGCGAGCCATCCACCGAATTAAGACAAGTCCTAGTGGACAGAGAGCTGGGTGTTAATGTGTTGTTTTTATCCACATTACTCCGACTCAAACTGTCCACGAGCAACGTTGAGCTAGCATCTGCCAGCGCACGTGTTTCAGGGGATGCCCCGGTACCAGTCATGGACACCATCACTCTCCCGGTCACTCTTGAAGAAGCATCTCAGCAGGCATACTATGACATGAAGTTCGTAGCCATCCAAGCTGAGTCTGACTACACCGCAATACTCCAGCAATCGCTCATGGACATCTTCCAATCCCGCTCCCGCCATTTTCATCCATGAGTCATCTCCTTTTTTCGCTCATTTACTTATTTGAAGTTGTAAAAGCCGCAAGCTCAGGTTTGCGAGAACAATCTTTTTGTTATTTTACTAATACAACAGTTTGTCCAGACTGGGTGTCATGCAATCAGATTGAGCACTTACATCCGGATTAAGCACTTACGTTCTCAGGTACCCGGATTGAGCACTTACGTTCTCCGGCACACGGATTGAGCACCTACGTTCTCCGATGGTCGGATTGAGTACTTACATTCTCCGGCATGCCACCGTGGGGGCCTGCCCCCCTCACGAAGAATCCGCTAGCATCCCTCGCGCAACTAAGCCGCGAGCAACCCTCACGCGACACCGTGGGGGCCTACCCCCTCACGAAGAAGCCGCGAGCATCCCTCGCGCAACTAAGCCGCGAGCAACCCTCGCGCGATACTGTGGGGGCCTGCCCCACTCACGAAGAAGTCGCGAGCAACCCTCGCGCAAACAAAGCCGCGAGCAATCCCCGCGCAACACCGCGGGGGCCTGCCCCCCTCACGAAGAAGCCGAGAGCATCCCTCGTGCACCTAAGCCTCGAGCAACCCTCGCTGTTAGAAAGTAGAGACAAGAAGCGAAAAGTAGAGAACAAGAGAATAAACTTTTGAATAATTGAAATTTTATTATCCAAAAAAGGTATCTATTACAAAGGTATGCCCTCCTTTATATAGAATGGAGGAGAGATGAGAGAATACAAATAAGAGATGTGGGACTAAAATTTACAGGACAAGCGGACTATACAAAACAAACCGCACAAGCCGCGCGGTTAGACAGCAGGGCTAACCGCACGGCTACCACCAGAGAGGAAGAGAGACTGTCAGGGTAGACCGCCAGACCGCCCGGTCTCCAAGCCGACTGAGACAAACCGCCAGACCGCGCGGTCTTCAACCCGCCAAGACAAACCGCCAGACCGCCCGGTCACCAACTTCAACACTCCCCCTCAAGCTGGAGCATATATATCGATCATGCCCAGCTTGTCACAGATGTGGAAAAAGGAAGCGGACACTGGCTTGGTGAAGACGTCTGCCAACTCGTTGTCGGACGTGACAAATGGAGTGCAAATCTGTTTCTTCAATATTTCTTCTCGAATAAAATGACAGTCGACTTCTATGTGTTTTGTTCTCTCATGAAAGACCGGATTTTTGGAAATGTGTATCGCGGCCTTATTGTCACAGAACATAGGAAGAGGATAGTTGTAAACCTCTCCTAAGTCAAGCATGAGAGCCCGCAACCACTTCAACTCACATGTAGTCGATGCCATGCTACGATATTCAGCCTCTGCACTAGACCTGGAAACGACGGACTGTTTCTTGCTCTTCCAACTCACAAGATTGCCTCCAACAAATGTGCAGAAACCTGAAGTCGATTTGCGGTCCCCTTTGTCATCCGCATAGCTTGAATCAGAGTAAGCTTCAACCCTTAGGTGACCATTCTTCTGAAATAGGAGTCCTTTCCCTGGAGCAGCTTTAATATACTCTAATATCCTCAGAGCAGATTGTAGATGACACTCCCTCGGAGCTTGCATGAACTGGCTCACCTTGCCAACAGCATAGGAGATGTCGGGTCTGGTTACCGTGAGATATATGAGCTTGCCCACCAGACGCCGGTATCTCGTAAGATCAGAGAGAAGAGGTGAGTCATCTGTCCAAGTTTTGTCTTCTCCAGCAGCCATAGGACAACGTGCAGGTTTAGCACCAGTGAGTCCTGCATCCTTTAAAAGATCAAGAGCATACTTCCGTTGTGAAAGGACCATGGAGTTGGGCTTTCTAGAGATTTCAATCCCCAGAAAGTATTTCGGGGAGCCCATATCCTTTGTAACCAGATGTTGACGAAGGTGTTTCTTGGTCATCAGTATCCCATCCTGGTCATCGCCAGTAAGAAGAATGTCATCAACATAAACCGCAAGAACAACAAGACCAGAGGCGGTTTTCCGAACAAACAAGGAGTGATCTGCTGAGCTTCGTGTAAAACCAATGGCCGCAACAATGCCACTGAACTTGTCAAACCAGGCACGAGGACTCTGCTTGAGGCCATAGATAGCCTTCTTTAGCCGGCATACCCGTGTCTCCCCCTGAGCAACATACCCAGGAGGTTGCTCCATGTAAACAGCTTCCTGCAGATCTCCATAGAGGAAGGCATTCTTAACATCTAGCTGCGAGATGGGCCAATCCCTGTTGACAGCTACAGAGAGAAGAACCCGAATAGTGCTGAGGCGAGCCACGGGCGAGAAAGTGTCAAAGTAATCAACCCCATAAGTTTGGGTAAAACCCTTGGCAACCAGGCGAGCCTTATAACGATCCACACTACCATCCGGGAGAAACTTCACCACGAAGACCCAGCGACAACCAACAACATCGGTGCCGAAAGGAGGCGGAACAAGGGTCCAGGTACCCCGTTCAGTGAGAGTAGCAATCTCCTCATCCATGGCAACTTTCCAGTGAGGAATAGTAAGGGCCTCCTGGTAGGAACGGGGGGGTGGTAGTGGCCGAGATAGCCAGGGCAAAGGCTCGGCGAGCAGGGGTAAGACGATCGTAGGAAACAACCGCAGCAAGAGGATGGTGGGTACAAGCCCGAACCCCTTTGCGAAGAGCAATCGGGAGATCCAGGTCAGCAGGAGCCTCAGGTTCCGGAGTATCCGTGGTGGAGAGAGCTGGCCCGGGATTAGAGAGAGATGGCAGCGGAGTGGAGGGAGAAAGCGGAGTAGAGGGTGGAGATGAGGAGGATGGGGAAGGCGGTGGAGTGGGTGGAGAGGGCGGAACCTCAGTGGGAGCAGAGGGAAGGGATGAGTTGGTATGAGAAGGAGGAGCAGGAGGAGGAGAAGAGGGAGCGGGAGAGAAGTAAGATGCATTGGCAAAGAAGGTGACATCCGCAGAGACAAATTGCTTGCGGGTAACAGGGTCAAAGCAACAATAGCCTTTCTGAGTGGGAGAGTAGCCCAGAAAGACACATTTGGTGGCACGGGGTGAGAGTTTATCACGAGTGGCAGCAGGAGAGTGCACAAAAGCGGTGCACCCAAAGATGTGTAGAGGAAGAGGAAAGGGATCCTTGTCCGGATAGAGAATGGAGAAGGGGGTAGCACCGTGGAGAACGGTGGAGGGAAGGCGATTGATGAGATAGCAGGAGAGAAGGACAGCATAGCCCCAATAGGAGCGAGGAACATGCATTTGATTCATCATAGTGCGAGCGACATCAAGGAGGTGACGGTTTTTGCGTTCCGCCACCCCATTTTGTTGGGAAGTGTAGACACAGCTGGTTTGACGAATAACACCATGGTGAGTGCAAAAGGAGGAGAAGTCGTGGCTAAGATACTCCTTAGCATTGTCAGAACGAAGGATTTTAATAGACGTAGCAAACTGAGTTTTAACCATCGAATAAAAGGAGGTCCAAACAGAGAACAACTCGGAGCGATCTTTAAGAAGATAGACCCACGTAGACCGAGAGAAATCATCAATGAAGGTGACAAAATAGGAACTGCCCCGACCGATGGTGAGGGTAGGAGCGGGACCCCATATGTCAGAGTGAACGAGGTCAAACGGTTGGGAAGAGCCCCGACTGTGCGTTGGTGGGAAGGAGGAGCGGTGATGTTTGCCAATTTGACATGCATCACAGTTTAGAGGAGGATGATGAGGAGGGAGGTGCGGCAGGAGCTGACGTAGAATGCGGGGAGGAGCATGTCCAAGGCGAAGATGCCATTGGAGAAGATCTGTAGAGGAGGAGGAGAAGACGGAGAGAGCAGAAACGTTGTCGAGGAAGTAGAGGCCACCACTCTCAGTCCCGGTAGCAATCGTCCGTTGGGAGTCCGGATCCTGAAAAACACAAGAGGTAGGGGTGAATGTGACAGAACACCGTAGTTGCTTGCATAAAGAAGTAACCGATAATAAATTGCACGGAAACTTGGGCACATAGAGGGTATCAGCCAAGCAGAGAGATGGAGTGACTTGAACCATGCCCGTCCCATGGACCGGGGAGGGAGATCCATCAGCGACAATGACCGGGGGCAACTGAGCCTGTGTGTCAAGTAGAGAGAAACATTGAGAGTTGCCGGTCATATGACTTGTTGCACCAGAGTCGATGAGCCATCCTCCGCGAGTCACAACATGAGCACTACCAGAAGAGGTGACCACGGAGGCGGACAGGCTGGAGGAGAAAGCCATGGAAGCAAGAGAGAGGCAAACCGCGACGAGACGAACAAGCCGCGAGAAGAGAATAGAGCACCAAGCCGGGCGACCAGAAAATAGGTCGGGCGGCTAGAAAGGCCGCTTCCAAGAAGCCGAGCAAAGCAGAGGGGAAGAAGTCGCACGACCTGAAAAAGTCGGGCGAACAGAGGAGAACAAGTCGCACGGCCAAAGATGAGGCCGAGGCGACTAGCAAGCAGGAAAAGGTCCAGCGGGGAAGAGGTCGCGCGGACTGAGAAGACCGAGCGAACAGAAGAGAAGAGAAGAGCAGGTGACCGCGACCAAGATGCGGGTGGAAAAGGAACAACCCGCACGGTCAGGCAGATCACAGCAGCAAACCGCGAGTATAGAGACAAGACACGCGGACAGAGACAGACCGCAACGACTAGGAAGTCGGAGAGGCAAGAAAGAACAAGGAGCGCGGCGACAACGAAACAGGTCGCGGCGACAAAGAGTAGTAGGAGAAGAGAATCAAGAGGAAGCAAGCCGCGCGAACTGGGCGGCGGACAGAAACAAGCCGCGCGGATAGAAACAAGCCGCGCGGATAGAAGAGAGGGCAAGCCGCGAACCAAGTCGCAGAACGCGGAAAACAGGTCGCGAACAACAGAGGGCGCACAGAATCAGGAGGAAATGACCGTGTGCTCTGATACCATGTTAGAAAGTAGAGACAAGAAGCGAAAAGTAGAGAACAAGAGAATAAACTTTTGAATAATTGAAATTTTATTATCCAAAAAAGGTATCTATTACAAAGGTATGCCCTCCTTTATATAGAATGGAGGAGAGATGAGAGAATACAAATAAGAGATGTGGGACTAAAATTTACAGGACAAGCGGACTATACAAAACAAACCGCACAAGCCGCGCGGTTAGACAGCAGGGCTAACCGCACGGCTACCACCAGAGAGGAAGAGAGACTGTCAGGGTAGACCGCCAGACCGCCCGGTCTCCAAGCCGACTGAGACAAATCCCCGCGCAGACACGCGCGGTCTGCAACCCGCACGAAGACAAAGCCGAGAGCATCGCCTCGGTGCACCTAAGCCTTCGAGCAACCCTCGCGCGACACCGTTGGGGCCTGCCCCCCTCACGAAGAAAGCCGCGTGCATCCCTCGCGCAACTAAGCTGCGAGCAACCCTCGCGCGACACCGTGGGGCCCTACCCCCCTCACGAAGAGGTCGCGAGCAACCCTCGTGCAAACAAAGCCGCGACCAACCCTCGCGAGACACCGTGGGGGCCTGCTCCCCTCACGAAGAAGCCGCGAGCAACCCTCGCGCAAACAAAGTCACGAGCAACCCTTGCGCAACACCGTGGGGGCCTGACTCCCCAACAAAGAAGCCGCGAGCATTCCTCGTGCAACTAAGCCGCGAGCAACCCTCGCGCAACACTGTGGGGGCCTGCCCCCCTCACGAACAAGCCGCGAGCATCCCTCGCGCAACTAAGATGCGAGCAACCCTCGCGCAACACCGTAGGGGCCTGCCCCCCTCACGAAGAAGCCGCGAGAATCCCTCGCGCAACTAAGCCGCGAGCAACCCCCGCGCAGCACCGTGGGGGCCTGCCCCCCTCACGAAGAAGCCGCGAGCATCCCTCGCGCAACTAAGCCGCGAGCAACCCTCGTGCCACACCGTGGGGGCCTGCCCCCCTCACGAAGAAGCCGTAACCATCCCTTGCACAAGCAAAGTCGCGAGCAACCCTCGCACTGTAACGCCCTGAAACTCAAAAGAGCGACGGGGGACGTTTTGGTCCAGTTTTGGGTTCTGGCAGGAGGCACACGGCCTAGGACACGGGCCCCAGGGCGTGTCAGGCTTATGTTGACGATTTGGTCGAGAGGTCGACAAATTTCAGTCGACGTTGTGTCGAGACAGGGCACACGATCTGAGACACGGGCGTGTCTCAGGGTGTGTCGAGCTCGTGTCGACACTCAGCCCGCGAAGTCGATATTTTGCGCTCGACGAAGTGTCGAGACAGGGCACACGGCCTGAGACACGGGTGTGTCTCAGGGCGTGTCGAGCCCGTATCGACACTCGTCCCGGGGAGTCGACGAATTTTGCTCGACGAAGTGTCGAGACAAGGCACACGGCCTAGGACATGGGCGTGTCCAAGGCCGTGTCAGGCAGTCGACGAACTTCGCTCGACGAAGTGTCGAGACTGTGAACACGGCCTAGAGCCCAGGCGTGTTCGAGTGGACACGAGTTAGGACACGGGCGTGTCCAGGAACCCGCGTAGTTCTCGGGTTGTTTTCGGGCTAAATCGATGGGGGCACACGGCCGACCACACGGTCGTGTTAGTTGGAACACGGGAGTGTCCGGTTGAATACAGGCGTGTTCGATACCCGTGTGTTGTTCCAGGCGCATCGATTTTGACGGCGAATGGGGGACACGGCCCTGGACACGGGCGTGTGTCAGGCCGTGTTCGGTCCAGATTGTACATTTCAGTCCTGAATCAAAGCCGTTCGTTTCTTTAGTTTGGGATCCAACGGCTGGGGGTTGTTCCTGATGGGATATACCCGGGATTGGACCTTTGAAACCCTCACTTTCACTTGAGTGGTTATCTTTCTAAAGTATAGAGAGAGAGAGGAGAGCCAAGGGAGGAAGAAGAAGCTAGATCCGGCCATTGGAGGAGCTTCGATGCTCCAAATCGCGAGTCGACTTCGGATCCACAGAGGCGAAGAGAGTGCGGTGCTTTTCATCCGCTTACTTTTCCATGGCGCCAAAGAAGAACGCTGTAACGCCCCCACCCGTCACATGACATATAACGGTGGGTCCGGCCGGGTCCCCACGCCATATAGCACAGACAAGCGAAGGAATTACGTGTGGAAATCAAAATCTATACGTATCCTTAACTCATTCCATTCTAGCGCAGCATATTTTCTTGTTAGCATGATCTCAAACCAGAATGTCCACCAATATACAAATACCACATTTATATATACCAACACCAGGAATGTATACAACTCACACACCCTGGCCTTATGGCCTTACAAGTTCCTCTTTTACACAACAATCATTTCGTACATCGGCACGCAGGCCGGCCACACATGAAATCCAAACACAATTCTTCGCATGACCTTCAAGGGCCAACAGCAGCAAGCTAGCCATTCCATTTAGTCATGTCAATTCAAGCCGCGGCACCTGCAATTCCACATCCAAGCCAACACAGAAAACAAAGTAACGGTCAGCATTTTGCTGACCCATTATAACGACCCTACCCCCTACCCGGGGTAGTGGTTCCTTCCCTGTATACAGTGCTCATCAAGTATCATCAAATAGCATCAATCATCATCTATTATACTCTTTATTTCACTAGCAAACACATTCCATCACAAACGCTGGAATCCACCAGACGTTCCGTGCACTCAGGGCACCTTCTTGGTGTACCGGAATCCACCAGTCATACACCGCTGATTCGAGGTTTTAACTTGTTGGTTGACCGGCCCTAGTCCACCAATCTCGCAAGCTGGCGACATCCCGCCCAAACCACACAGAGGTACACCCTCACAGCATCCAACAACCAGAGTAGGTCGACCCACAACATGTGGTGTAGCACGCCGGGTTTATCTAAGCTCCCCAGGCAATGTCTACCCATCGACCCCCCTCCTAATCCGATCGACCCACACTATGTGGTGCAGCAACCCGGGTTTAACTCGGCTCCCCTAGCATTGCCACCCATCGATCCCTTCCTAACTAGATCAACCCACCCTAGTGGTGTAACAGTCGGGTTTATCACGAGCTCCCCAGGCATGTTACCAATTGATCATGTCACAACCAGGAGCTTTGCCAAAGCCTCCTCACATTCAGCATCGCATCCATACATTCATCACAAGAGAAAACCATTTGCATCTCATCAAATCCACGGAGTCATCTCCGGTTTACCCATGAACATCACCAATCCAGACTACCGGTCCAGATGGGCTTCACACAGCATGCCTATGCCGTACTCCATATTTCCGGCTCTAGATGCAGACTCAACAAAGGAATCTCTTCATGAATATCCACCTCTTGGTGGAGGATTCCAAGCACATGCATAAAGAAATGACTTCGATGTCCAAGAAGGAGATCGTTACCCTTGAAGATCGCTTCGGCGCCATGAAGTAGCCGGATGGAAATCACCGCCTCGGCTCTGCCTTCACGAATCTGCTCTCGGATCTTCGCTCCGCACTCCGCAGCTCCTACAGCAGCTGGTAGACTCCTCCCTTCTCTCTCCCTTAGGCCTTTCTTCTCTCTCTCTCTTGGAATGAAGATGAAGAAGAAGAAGAAGAGAAAAGAGGGTTTAAATCCCCTTAATCTCGGCCTTCACAACACCTGGACAAAGCCCAGCCACTGGATCCAGGAAGAGGGAAACAAACGGCTCAGATCTGGCCAGAAAAGCTAAAACACGGCCTGACACGCCCTGTGACACGCCCGTGTCACAGGCCGTGTCCCTCTAAGCGACAGACAACCGACTCAAACCAGCCAGTACACGCCCGTGTGACACGCCTGTGTCACGGGCCGTGTACCCGACACGCCCTCAAACACGCCCGTGTCTGAGGCCGTGTGCCTCAACAAAAATAATCCCAAACCAACCCGAGACTTCACACGGCCTGGCACACGGCCTGGCACACGCCCGTGTTCCTGACCGTGTGCACCAGGACACACCCGTGTCCCGCAAACACGCCCTAGCTCGAACCGTCGAGTTGAGGTCGACGACCACTGACACGCCCTGTGACACGCCTGTTAACCCAGAAATCGGCGATCCTTCCCAAGATGGCCAGCTGGCTCATCGTGACCCTTAGATTATCCCTTTCGATCGCGATGGGTCCCAGCGTAGGCGGACAGTCTTCCCTATCCGCCTAGGTCTCCTAGCAACCGCGTGCCCTGCGGGACGGCGAGCTATTCCCATGGCTCACCCTCGCGGGACATGCGGTTAGGTCCGCTAATCGTGCAGTCTTTTCCTTGCAGGAGTCCGCCAACAGCAGTACCAGTAGCGGTCTCCTATTTCTCTCAAGGGGCGGTGGTCTCCTACCGCCGTCCGTCGAGGACGCCCGCCTAGGGCGACCTCCCTGCTGCCCGAGGGGCGGCGGCCTCCTGCCGCCGTCCGCCGAGGCCGCCCACCCCGGGCGGCCTCTGCCCGTCAGCCGGGCGGACTCCACCCGGAGTCCGCCCAGGCCGCCCGCTAGGGGGCGGCCCCGGCTCCAGCCGGGCGGACTCCACCCGGAGTCCGCCCAGGCCGCCCGCTAGGGGGCGGCCCCGGCTCCAGCCGGGCGGACTCCCCCTGGAGTCCGCCCAGGCCGCCCGCTAGGGGGCGGCCCCGGCTCCAGCCGGGCGGACTCCACCCGGAGTCCGCCCAGGCCGCCCGCTAGGGGGCGGCCCCGGCTCCAGCCGGGCGGACTCCCCCTGGAGTCCGCCCAGGCCGCCCGCTAGGGGGCGGCCCCGGCTCCAGCCGGGCGGACTCCCCCTGGAGTCCGCCCAGGCCGCCCGCTAGGGGGCGGCCCCGGCTCCTGCCGGGCGGACTCCTCCCGGAGTCCGCCCAGGCCGCCCGCTAGGGGGCGGCCCCGGCTCCTGCCGGGCGGACTCCTCCCGGAGTCCGCCCAGGCCGCCCGCTAGGGGGCGGCCCCGGCTCCTGCCGGGCGGACTCCCCCTGGAGTCCGCCCAGGCCGCCCGCTAGGGGGCGGCCCCGGCTCCTGCCGGGCGGACTCCACCCGGAGTCCGCCCAGGCCGCCCGCTAGGGGGCGGCCCCGGCTCCAGCCGGGCGGACTCCACCCGGAGTCCGCCCAGGCCGCCCGCTAGGGGGCGGCCCCGGCTCCAGCCGGGCGGACTCCACCCGGAGTCCGCCCAGGCCGCCCGCTAGGGGGCGGCCCCGGCTCCAGCCGGGCGGACTCCCCCTGGAGTCCGCCCAGGCCGCCCGCTAGGGGGCGGCCCCGGCTCCAGCCGGGCGGACTCCACCCGGAGTCCGCCCAGGCCGCCCGCTAGGGGGCGGCCCCGGCTCCAGCCGGGCGGACTCCCCCTGGAGTCCGCCCAGGCCGCCCGCTAGGGGGCGGCCCCGGCTCCTGCCGGGCGGACTCCCCCTGGAGTCCGCCCAGGCCGCCCGCTAGGGGGCGGCCCCGGCTCCTGCCGGGCGGACTCCACCCGGAGTCCGCCCAGGCCGCCCGCTAGGGGGCGGCCCCGGCTCCAGCCGGGCGGACTCCACCCGGAGTCCGCCCAGGCCGCCCGCTAGGGGGCGGCCTCCGGCCTGCCGGGCGGACTCCTCCCGGAGTCCGCCCAGGTCGCCCGCTAGGGGGCGACCTCCAGTTCTCTGCAGGTGGGTCCTTCCGCTTGCTTCCTCAGGCAACAGTGGCGGACGCAAAATCTCTGTCCGCGAAGTCCGCGCAGGTCGTCATGCTGATGTCACTGGGCCCCGCTTCTAGAAGAACTCCCCTGGGCCTATAAATAGCCCATGGTGCCTCTCATTCTGCATCGGTGGATCACGCCAGACGGTGGGAGGATCCTGCAAGTCCTGCCAGCAAGCCCTGCGGACTCCGTTTTCC
Source organism: Platanthera guangdongensis (assembly GCA_039583875.1). Taxonomy (NCBI): domain Eukaryota; kingdom Viridiplantae; phylum Streptophyta; class Magnoliopsida; order Asparagales; family Orchidaceae; genus Platanthera; species Platanthera guangdongensis. The sequence continues at coordinate 33,525,675 of CM077158.1, forward strand.
AGTCCGCGCAGTCCGTCATCACCTCCTCCAGCAAGCTCTGCGGACTCAATTTCCTGTCCGCGCAGCTCTCCAGCAGCTCTTCAGCAGCTTGCCAGCAGCCCTCTGCAGACTCAGTTTCTCAGTCCTCCAGCAGCTAGCAGACTATTTTACTTAATCTCTGCCAGCTTCTCCCCTGCTTTCTGGCACTTTCTTCTCTCTTAGCCGCCAGCTTCTCCTTGTACCCTTTAAGTGATTTTGTTGTAAAGGTGTACTTGTAAGCTTGTAATCTCTAGCTATTAATAAAAGGAAAGCCTGTCGCAGGAGTGGCATTTAGGCCGCGGCGGGCGAAGTGTGTTGTTGCCGCTGCTAGCGGCCCCCTTCTTCTTCTCTCTGCTCAGCAAGCCTTGCTCCTCTGCTCAGCAAGCCTTGCTCCTCTGCTCAGCAAGCCTTGCTCCTCTACTCAGCAAGTCTTGCTCCTCTGCTCAGCAGACTTCTTCTCAGCTCAGCTCTCCTCGGCATCCAACCTGCAAGCACAACCGTCCTCTTAGCCGTCTGCTCGACAGCTCCTGGTCAACCTCCTTCTCCTCTCTTGATCAACCCGCTCTGTTGGTCAAGCTTCTCTCCTCTATCCCCGCAACCCTCTTTGACAAGCCGTTTGCTCCACTCTCGAGCACTCAGAGGCTTCCTTCCTTTCCTCCTTTCCTCCTCTCCTAGCTTGTGAGATCGAACACCCCCTCCGTGTTAGCTGGCTGGTGCCCCGCGACGTTTTCGCGCATCAACAGTTAACACGCGGCCTTCAGATCCGGTCAGACGGTGAACAGCGACAGTTAGCCATGTCAGATCAATCAGCCGAGAACTTTGCTCCAAGTCCCAGTGAAGATCCTCTCTGGGAAGCTTTTGAGCAGTCGCGCCGTGAGAATGCTCAACAGTTCCAAGCAATCAACCAAGTTCTTGCTGCGATCACGCAGCGGTTTGACTCTCGTCCAGCAGCTGCTCCAGCTGCTCCAGCTGCTCCAATCAACCCAACGCCAACATCAGAGCATAAGCAAGCTTATTCTCAAGCTTGTCCTCCGTTCTATCCGCCTTACACCCCGACCTTCCCGCAAGGTCCTGCTGCTCCTTTGCGAACTCAAGATGAAGAGTTTGCCGCTCGCCAAAACTTCTTCCGGCAAGCAGCCCGGGGAAGTCCTGCCAGATTTCTCAACTTTCAAGGAAGTCATCCTTGCCCCCCAGCTCCTGCCTCTGCTCCCCCTGCAGCAACTTTTCCTTTCTACCCCCCTGCTTCTTTTGCAAGCTGCAGCCTATGCTCCCTTTGATCCCTATGCTGTGGGAGAGCAGGAAGAGCCGTCGCCCTTCATTGAGAGTGTTCGCCTTGAACCTACTCCAGCAAACTTCAGAGAGCCTCGACTGCCAATCTATACAGGAGAGACTGATCCAGTAAAGCATCTTCAAGCCTTTGAATCAGCCGTTGCTCTCAAGACTCTGTCAGATGCAACCAAGTGCAAGCTCCTTGTGACAACCTTTGATGGGCAAGTGAGGGATTGGTTCTATGGCCTCCGTCCTCACTCCATCAGTTCCTTCCTCGATCTGCGTAGAGAGTTCCTTCTCAGATTCTCTACCTCCTCCAAGAGAAAGGGCGGTCATGAAGCCCTCTTTGAGATCAGACAGCGCAGTGATGAAACCTAGTCTCAGTTTGTTGATCGATTCCAGAGAGAGATTCTGGACATCGAAATCGTTGATCAAGAAATGTACCGAGTGGCTCTTATCCATGGTCTTCGCGAAGGGCCTCTCAAGTTTGAAGCTAATGTCCGTGCTCCGAGGACATACCAAGAGCTGATCGCTCTAGCCAACTCGTACATCCGAGGCGAGAAGAGCAATCCAGGCTTCGTCTCCAAGCTCGTATCAGAGAAAGATCCGTTTCGCAAGCAACCTCCAAGGTCTCCTTACAATCATTTCCCAGCTCACTCAAGGAAGGAGAGAAGGCTTCATCGCCAGCGATACTCCTTCCCGAGCCGCGATGCTCAAGATCCATTGCTACCGCTAGCTCCTTCTCAAACAGCAACTGTCCAACAGCAGCAAGACGATGACTTGCATGAGTCGGATCTCGACGACGTCGTGCAAGAGGTAGTGCAGATCATGAAAGACAGGGCAAGCTATAAGAAGCCCTACCGGCCAGCAGATCAGAGGTCTAGAGACTCAGAGCCTTATTGTGAATTCCACAAAGAGCCAGGCCATCGAACAGAAAACTGCCGAGCATTCCGTCAGCTTGTGCAAAGGATGCTCCGGCAGGGCAAGATGCATGACTTGCTCCCTAAAGAAGATCGCCCTGACCCATCAACGTCAAAGGGCAAAGAAATTTCAGATGTTCCTTGCTCCTCAAGGGCAGTGAATCACGTCGAAGAGCCTCCTCTCCTCATTGTCAACCAAGAAGTCGAATGCTTCGACGCCGACGATGAGGGCGTGCTAGGAAGGCTATTCTAAACTAGCAAGGACTTCACAGTCCTCCAAAGCCATGGACTTCACAGTCCTCCAGAGCTCCTTGCAACCTTCAGGGGTTATCTCAACCCTTACTCTCTCTCCTTTTCATACATTCTTTACAACACTTCTCAGTGTTTTATTCTTGCTTTTCTGCAAAGCTTTTATTCAGAGATCCTGTACTGACACAGTTCCCTTTTTGTTGCCTCTCTCTCTCTCCCTGGATCAATACGCCAATGAGATTTCGCCGAGTCTGAAACGTTCCCTCCGTAGTTTGTTCTCGCACTACCGCTTCGACCACATATGGCGGGAGTATACCCATGTGTGTAGTGGGAGCAGTTCATCTACGATTATGGGCTTCAGGCTTAGGATCCTAGCCAGCATCTGACACAGAGTGTGTGCTAGGGGAGCCCCATGTGTTAGCTCTGCTGTGCGTCTTATAGGAAACACTACGGTTAGGATGATCTTCGCTGGACAAGCAATGGCGATCAAGCGTAGCCTTGTCTCTTGGATCATCCTTCAACTGTGGTGGCCGAATAACTCTCTCCGGTATCCTCGATCCATGCCTCTCGGGTTCTCACAACTCTGCTGATCAACACACAGACAATATAGGCCTCTTGGCGCAACCTGTCTCCTTGATCAGTGATGCTTGTGCCCAGGGCAAGAGAGCAGAGTTTCTAGCGATCCTTCTCAGGATCTTCCTTGTTTCTAGCGATCCTTCTCAGGATCTTCCTTGCTTCCAGCGGTCCTTCTCAGGACCTTCCCTTGCTTTGTGCCCTCCTTGAGGATGCGCGGCCAGCCCGCTTTGAGCAGGACCATACTCGGAATGACTTTCTCAGGCCAGTGATGCATAAGGCCCACGGGGAACACCTGTGGCAGCATTCAACCTTCTTTAGTCATTCCGAACATGGACCTCTTTTTCCTTTCCCGCTTTGAGCAGGACCATACTCGGAATGACTTTCTCAGGCCAGTGATGCATAAGGCCCACGGGGAACACCTGTGGCAGCATTCAACCTTCTTTAGTCATTCCGAACATGGACCTCTTTTTCCTTTCCCGCTTCGAGCAGGACCATACTCGGAATGATTTTTTCGGGCAAGTGATGCATAAGGCCCACGGGGAACACCTGTGGCAGCATTCAACCCTCTGTAGTCATTCCGAACATGGACCTCTTTTTTCCTTTTCCCCCCTCCTTGAGGATGCGCGGCCAGCCCGCTTTGAGTAGGACTATACTCGGTATGATTTCTCGGGCAAGTGATGCATAAGGCCCACGGGGAACACCTGTGGCAGCATTCAACCCACTTTAATCATTCCGGGTGCAGCCCTCCTTTTCTCTCTTCCCTCCTTTCGCAGGTGAACAGGTTAATCCGACCTACCAAAAGGATTTTCAGCAGTCACTTTGCTCGTGCTCATCCTATATGAATTGCTTATTCAAAGCTCTATCAGGATGATGACTCGCACTCTACTCATATAAGCTCTATTGCTCTCATCTCCTCTACATTAGTTGCTCAAGTGCTATCAACCATGCTATTATTATCCAGTCATATCTGTCAGCAGTCAACACTCAGTTTATTGGTCTGGGCTTCATAATAATATTCATCAGGCACTTTTCTTGCTAATTGGTCATATCGGCCTTATCTTGTCAACAGTTAACTTATCAACAGTTAACAGTCTACAGTTAACACTTGCAAGCCTTCTCTTCACAGGTACTTGCAAGTTATTTTCATATCTTATTGGTTCCTAACTTCTCTTCTTGCAGAGATTAGCGAACACCTGCAAGCCTCATATAGGTACTTGCAGCTTATTTTTATATACGATACCTGCTCTTAACTCTCTTCTTGCAGAGATCCACAAACCCTTGCAAGTTTCTTCACAGGTACTTGCAAGTTACTCTCATATGTTGTGCATGCTCCTAACTCTTCTTTTGCAGAAACCAGCAAAGACTTGCAGGTCCCTTCCAGGTACTTGCAAGTTGTTACGCCTTTCCGTTTTTCTCACTTTTGTTTTGCAGAACACTTACAGAAGACACGCCTTCTTCGTTTTGCAAAAAACAAATTCAGGTACACACTCGATGTGCCACCCCTACATGCTTATCCTAACTTTCCTTTTGCAGGAAAGTAGACAGGAAGCACCAAGCTTGTGAGGAGAGTCTTCAGGTCCTGTCTCTCCTTGCTCCTCTTCTCCCGTTGGGGTGGATCACGATTTTCGTGGGTCTCCAACTTTTTCGAAGTTCTTTTCGGAACTTAAAAAAGTGCGGGGATTATGTTAACCCAGAAATCGGCGATCCTTCCCAAGATGGCCAGCTGGCTCATCGTGACCCTTAGATTATCCCTTTCGATCGCGATGGGTCCCAGCGTAGGCGGACAGTCTTCCCTATCCGCCTAGGTCTCCTAGCAACCGCGTGCCCTGCGGGACGGCGAGCTATTCCCATGGCTCACCCTCGCGGGACATGCGGTTAGGTCCGCTAATCGTGCAGTCTTTTCCTTGCAGGAGTCCGCCAACAGCAGTACCAGTAGCGGTCTCCTATTTCTCTCAAGGGGCGGTGGTCTCCTACCGCCGTCCGTCGAGGACGCCCGCCTAGGGCGACCTCCCTGCTGCCCGAGGGGCGGCGGCCTCCTGCCGCCGTCCGCCGAGGCCGCCCACCCCGGGCGGCCTCTGCCCGTCAGCCGGGCGGACTCCACCCGGAGTCCGCCCAGGCCGCCCGCTAGGGGGCGGCCCCGGCTCCAGCCGGGCGGACTCCACCCGGAGTCCGCCCAGGCCGCCCGCTAGGGGGCGGCCCCGGCTCCAGCCGGGCGGACTCCCCCTGGAGTCCGCCCAGGCCGCCCGCTAGGGGGCGGCCCCGGCTCCAGCCGGGCGGACTCCACCCGGAGTCCGCCCAGGCCGCCCGCTAGGGGGCGGCCCCGGCTCCAGCCGGGCGGACTCCCCCTGGAGTCCGCCCAGGCCGCCCGCTAGGGGGCGGCCCCGGCTCCAGCCGGGCGGACTCCCCCTGGAGTCCGCCCAGGCCGCCCGCTAGGGGGCGGCCCCGGCTCCTGCCGGGCGGACTCCTCCCGGAGTCCGCCCAGGCCGCCCGCTAGGGGGCGGCCCCGGCTCCTGCCGGGCGGACTCCTCCCGGAGTCCGCCCAGGCCGCCCGCTAGGGGGCGGCCCCGGCTCCTGCCGGGCGGACTCCCCCTGGAGTCCGCCCAGGCCGCCCGCTAGGGGGCGGCCCCGGCTCCTGCCGGGCGGACTCCACCCGGAGTCCGCCCAGGCCGCCCGCTAGGGGGCGGCCCCGGCTCCAGCCGGGCGGACTCCACCCGGAGTCCGCCCAGGCCGCCCGCTAGGGGGCGGCCCCGGCTCCAGCCGGGCGGACTCCACCCGGAGTCCGCCCAGGCCGCCCGCTAGGGGGCGGCCCCGGCTCCAGCCGGGCGGACTCCCCCTGGAGTCCGCCCAGGCCGCCCGCTAGGGGGCGGCCCCGGCTCCAGCCGGGCGGACTCCACCCGGAGTCCGCCCAGGCCGCCCGCTAGGGGGCGGCCCCGGCTCCAGCCGGGCGGACTCCCCCTGGAGTCCGCCCAGGCCGCCCGCTAGGGGGCGGCCCCGGCTCCAGCCGGGCGGACTCCACCCGGAGTCCGCCCAGGCCGCCCGCTAGGGGGCGGCCCCGGCTCCAGCCGGGCGGACTCCCCCTGGAGTCCGCCCAGGCCGCCCGCTAGGGGGCGGCCCCGGCTCCAGCCGGGCGGACTCCCCCTGGAGTCCGCCCAGGCCGCCCGCTAGGGGGCGGCCCCGGCTCCTGCCGGGCGGACTCCTCCCGGAGTCCGCCCAGGCCGCCCGCTAGGGGGCGGCCCCGGCTCCTGCCGGGCGGACTCCTCCCGGAGTCCGCCCAGGCCGCCCGCTAGGGGGCGGCCCCGGCTCCTGCCGGGCGGACTCCTCCCGGAGTCCGCCCAGGCCGCCCGCTAGGGGGCGGCCCCGGCTCCTGCCGGGCGGACTCCCCCTGGAGTCCGCCCAGGCCGCCCGCTAGGGGGCGGCCCCGGCTCCTGCCGGGCGGACTCCACCCGGAGTCCGCCCAGGCCGCCCGCTAGGGGGCGGCCCCGGCTCCAGCCGGGCGGACTCCACCCGGAGTCCGCCCAGGCCGCCCGCTAGGGGGCGGCCCCGGCTCCAGCCGGGCGGACTCCACCCGGAGTCCGCCCAGGCCGCCCGCTAGGGGGCGGCCCCGGCTCCAGCCGGGCGGACTCCCCCTGGAGTCCGCCCAGGCCGCCCGCTAGGGGGCGGCCCCGGCTCCAGCCGGGCGGACTCCACCCGGAGTCCGCCCAGGCCGCCCGCTAGGGGGCGGCCCCGGCTCCAGCCGGGCGGACTCCCCCTGGAGTCCGCCCAGGCCGCCCGCTAGGGGGCGGCCCCGGCTCCTGCCGGGCGGACTCCCCCTGGAGTCCGCCCAGGCCGCCCGCTAGGGGGCGGCCCCGGCTCCTGCCGGGCGGACTCCACCCGGAGTCCGCCCAGGCCGCCCGCTAGGGGGCGGCCCCGGCTCCAGCCGGGCGGACTCCACCCGGAGTCCGCCCAGGCCGCCCGCTAGGGGGCGGCCTCCGGCCTGCCGGGCGGACTCCTCCCGGAGTCCGCCCAGGTCGCCCGCTAGGGGGCGACCTCCAGTTCTCTGCAGGTGGGTCCTTCCGCTTGCTTCCTCAGGCAACAGTGGCGGACGCAAAATCTCTGTCCGCGGAGTCCGCGCAGGTCGTCATGCTGATGTCACTGGGCCCCGCTTCTAGAAGAACTCCCCTGGGCCTATAAATAGCCCATGGTGCCTCTCATTCTGCATCGGTGGATCACGCCAGACGGTGGGAGGATCCTGCAAGTCCTGCCAGCAAGCCCTGCGGACTCCGTTTTCCAGTCCGCGCAGTCCGTCGTCACCTCCTCCAGCAAGCTCTGCGGACTCAATTTCCTGTCCGCGCAGCTCTCCAGCAGCTCTTCAGCAGCTTGCCAGCAGCCCTCTGCAGACTCAGTTTCTCAGTCCTCCAGCAGCTAGCAGACTATTTTACTTAATCTCTGCCAGCTTCTCCCCTGCTTTCTGGCACTTTCTTCTCTCTTAGCCGCCAGCTTCTCCTTGTACCCTTTAAGTGATTTTGTTGTAAAGGTGTACTTGTAAGCTTGTAATCTCTAGCTATTAATAAAAGGAAAGCCCGTCGCAGGAGTGGCATTTAGGCCGCGGCGGGCGAAGTGTGTTGTTGCCGCTGCTAGCGGCCCCCTTCTTCTTCTCTCTGCTCAGCAAGCCTTGCTCCTCTGCTCAGCAAGCCTTGCTCCTCTGCTCAGCAAGCCTTGCTCCTCTGCTCAGCAAGTCTTGCTCCTCTGCTCAGCAGACTTCTTCTCAGCTCAGCTCTCCTCGGCATCCAACCTGCAAGCACAACCGTCCTCTTAGCCGTCTGCTCGACAGCTCCTGGTCAACCTCCTTCTCCTCTCTTGATCAACCCGCTCTGTTGGTCAAGCTTCTCTCCTCTATCCCCGCAACCCTCTTTGACAAGCCGTTTGCTCCACTCTCGAGCACTCAGAGGCTTCCTTCCTTTCCTCCTTTCCTCCTCTCCTAGCTTGTGAGATCGAACACCCCCTCCGTGTTAGCTGGCTGGTGCCCCGCGACGTTTTCGCGCATCAACAACGCCCGTGTCATAGGCCGTGTCCTCTCGACACTCGACACTCGACGATCGTCGAGATAAATTCGTCGACATCACGGTCAATCGTCGACACGGCCCCGACACGCCCTGCGACACGCCCGTGTCGCAGGCCGTGTCCGCTGTGTCGACTCCGAATTTTGTCGACTGCCCGACTCGACACTACCCAGGCCTGACACGCCCTGGGACACGCCCGTGTCCCAGGCCGTGTCACCCAAGCCTGAACCCGATTTTGCTCAAAATGCTCCGCTTGATTTCGGGGTGTTACAATCCTCCCCCCCTTCAAATAATTTCGTCCTCGAAATTGACTCCAAGCAGCCACAACATCATCAAAGCTTACACCTCAAGCCTCCGTACAAACTAACAAACAGACAACACAAACAAACATCCCTATCTTCCCCTTGTGCACATTCAACCACAGAAGACCTCAAAACAAAACAACATGATTTCGTATCGCCTTATCATGACACGTGCACCACATTTTAATCAAGATTGTCACCATCACGATTTTATTCATCATCTATCAATCTAGTTTACATACAACTATATATATCAACATCATGTACATACACCCATATGGATGATCCATCAAGTTTCGATTCAGTCAAAAATAATTCGCATCACATGTCACTTCCGCTCAGCCTCCCGATTTTGAAATTCATGATTAAGAGACAACTTAAACGCCCGAGGCTGAATTTCACCAACTGAGCTTTGCGGCTCTTGTACTTCCATAGCATGAAAGCGAGGTTGCGTCCGGGGTGCAGATGATTCGGTCACTGCTTTTCCTTTTTCTTCATAGGACGCACCCATCTTTTTCTCACTCCCTGGAGGGGTATTCCGACAAAATCTTGCTATATGTCATTGCTGCCCACATTTATAGCAGATACGTGTATCCACACGTCCTGACCCATAAGTCGCCCCTGAAGAAACAGTCGACGGCGTTGATTCCGCCGGCCTATATCTTTTCTTCTCTTGTCGTCGAAACTCCGATTGATCCGATGGTGACATTTTAAACTCTGACTTCTCCGTTGCCCGTCTCTTAGTCTCTTGTACTCGCTTCATATCCTTCTCCAAGGCACGGGTTGTATCGACCAACGCTTGGAAGCCTTGGCTCACGGAACTCGAAAGTGCCAACCTCAATTCATCCCGCAATCCTTCATAAAACCGATTTGTCTTTCGCGCTTCCTCCGCAAAGGTAGATCCCGCATATCTCCCCAATCTTGTAAACTCATGCAGGTAAGTATCAATATCTCGCTCACCCTGCACCAAGCGGAGAAACTCATTTTCCATTACAATCCTCTGCGACACTGGCACATACTTGGCTAAAAATATTTGGGAGAATTCCTCCATTGAAACCTCCATTAAACCTCGACCTGCCAAGTGGTGCACTTCAATCTCGTCCCACCACAATCTCGCATCGCCCTCCAACAGAAAAGTGGCCAACATCACTTTCTGTTCCTCGACCGTCCGGATTGCAGTCAGGATCCTTTTTACTCTTGCCAACCAATCTTCTGCCTGCGTTGGTGAAAGCGCTCCACCAAACGTAGGTGGATGGAAGTGCATAAAACGTGACAATGAGTCGTCACTTGCTTGCACTTCCATCACCACTGCAGCATGCTCTTGCCTTCCACCAGGTCTTACCTGTCCAGTTGGTTGTGCTTGTAACACTGCAAGCACTGTCTCCGCCACCACCCGTATGGCTTCTGCCGAGGGAGGCATCGGCGCTTCCACGGGTGCTGCACTCTCATCCGACCGCTGGGGCTCAGACGGCCCAGCTCCATCCCTCGCCACCTATCAATGTACAGAAGACCATTAATCCTTCAAATCATAACGGTACTGCTACATTGCCTACACACGCACGCACATCATGTGCATGACATACATTCCTAGTGGACATTCATGAGTTCATTTATGTTCTCTCCTCCCAAACCATCTAAACCTGGCTCTGATACCACTTTGTAACGCCCCCACCCGTCACATGACATATAACGGTGGGTCCGGCCGGGCCCCCACGCCATATAGCACAGACAAGCGAAGGAATTACGTGTGGAAATCAAAATCTATACGTATCCTTAACTCATTCCATTCTAGCGCAGCATATTTTCTTGTTAGCATGAACTCAAACCAGAATGTCCACCAATATACAAATACCACATTTATATATACCAACACCAGGAATGTATACAACTCACACACCCTGGCCTTATGGCCTTACAAGTTCCTCTTTTACACAACAATCATTTCGTACATCGGCACGCAGGCCGGCCACACATGAAATCCAAACACAATTCTTCGCATGACCTACAAGGGCCAACAGCAGCAAGATAGCCATTCCATTTAGTCATGTCAATTCAAGCCGTGGCACCTGCAATTCCACATCCAAGCCAACACAGAAAACAAAGTAACGGTCAGCATTTTGCTGACCCATTATAACGACCCTACCCCCTACCCGGGGTAGTGGTTCCTTCCTTGTATACAGTGCTCATCAAGTATCATCAAATAGCATCAATCATCATCTATTATACTCTTTATTCCACTAGCAAACACATTCCATCACAAACGCTGGAATCCACCAGACGTTCCGTGCACTCAGGGCACCTTCTTGGTGTACCGGAATCCACCAGTCATACACCGCTGATTCGAGGTTTTAACTTGTTGGTTGACCGGCCCTAGTCCACCAATCTCGCAAGCTGGCGACATCCCGCCCAAACCACACAGAGGTACACCCTCACAGCATCCAACAACCAGAGTAGGTCGACCCACAACATGTGGTGTAGCACGCCGGGTTTATCTAAGCTCCCCAGGCAATGTCTACCCATCGACTCCCCTCCTAATCCGATCGACCCACACTATGTGGTGCAGCAACCCGGGTTTAACTCGGCTCCCCTAGCATTGCCACCCATCGATCCCTTCCTAACTAGATCAACCCACCCTAGTGGTGTAACAGTCGGGTTTATCACGAGCTCCCCAGGCATGTTACCAATTGATCATGTCACAACCAGGAGCTTTGCCAAAGCCTCCTCACATTCAGCATCGCATCCATACATTCATCACAAGAGAAAACCATTTGCATCTCATCAAATCCACGGAGTCATCTCCGGTTTACCCATGAACATCACCAATCCAGACTACCGGTCCAGATGGGCTTCACACAGCATGCCTATGTCGTACTCCATATTTCCGGCTCTAGATGCAGACTCAACAAAGGAATCTCTTCACGAATATCCACCTCTTGGTGGAGGATTCCAAGCACATGCATAAAGAAAGGACTTCGATGTCTAAGAAGGAGATTGTTACCCTTGAAGATCGCTTCGGCGCCATGCAGTAGCCGGATGGAAATCACCGCCTCGGCTCTGCCTTCACGAATCTGCTCTTGGATCTTCGCTCCGCACTCCGCAGCTCCTACAGCAGCTGGTAGACTTCTCCCTTCTCTCTCCCTTAGGCCTTTCTTCTCTCTCTCTCTTGGAATGAAGATGAAGAAGAAGAAGAAGAAGAGAAAAGAGGGTTTAAATCCCCTTAATCTCAGCCTTCACAACACCTGGACAAAGCCCAGCCACTGGATCCAGGAAGCGGGAAACAAACGGCTCAGATCTGGCCAGAAAAGCTAAAACACGGCCTGACACGCCCTGTGACACGCCCGTGTCACAGGCCGTGTCCCTCTAAGCGGCAGACAACCGACTCAAACCAGCCAGTACACGCCCGTGTGACACGCCCGTGTCACGTGCCGTGTACCCGACACGCCCTCAGACACGCCCGTGTCTGAGGCCGTGTGCCTCAACAAAAATAATCCCAAACCAACCCGAGACTTCACACGGCCTGGCACACGGCCTGGCACACGCCCGTGTTCCTGGCCGTGTGCACCAGGACAAACCCGTGTCCCGCAAACACGCCCTAGCTCGAACCGTCGAGTTGAGGTCGACGACCACTGACACGCCCTGTGACACGCCCGTGTCACAGGCCGTGTCCTCTCGACACTCGACACTCGACGATCGTCGAGATAAATTCGTCGACATCACGGTCGATCGTCGACACGGCCCCGACACGCCCTGCGACACGCCCGTATCGCAGGCCGTGTCCGCTGTGTCGACTCCGAATTTCGTCGACTGCCTGACTCGACACTACCCAGGCCTGACACGCCCTGGGACACGCCCGCGTCCCAGGCCGTGTCACCCAAGCCTGAACCTGATTTTGCTCAAAATGCTCCGCTTGATTTCGGGGTGTTACAATCCTCCCCCCCTTCAAATAATTTCGTCCTCGAAATTGACTCCAAGCAGCCACAACATCATCAAAGCTTACACCTCAAGCCTCCGCACAAACTAACAAACAGACAACACAAACAAACATCCCTATCTTCCCCTTGTGCACATTCAACCACAGAAGACCTCAAAACAAAACAACATGATTTCGTATCGCCTTACCATCACACGTGCACCACATTTTAATCAAGATTGTCACCATCACGATTTTATTCATCATCTATCAATCTAGTTTACATACAACTATATATATCAACATCATGTACATACACCCCTATGGATGATCCATCAAGTTTCGATTCAGTCAAAAATAATTCGCATCACACGTCACTTCCGCTCAGCCTCCCGATTTTGAAATTCATGATTAAGAGACAACTTAAACGCCCGAGGCTGAATTTCACCAACTGAGCTTTGCGGCTCTTGTACTTCCATAGCATGAAAGCGAGGTTGCGTCCGGGGTGCAGATGATTCGGCCACTGCTTTTCCTTTTTCTTCATAGGACGCACCCATCTTTTTCTTACTCCCTGGAGGGGTATTCCGACAAAATCTTGCTATATGTCCTTGCTGCCCACATTTATAGCAGATACGTGTATCCACACGTCCTGACCCATAAGTCTCCCCTGAAGAAACAGTCGACGACGTTGATTCCGCCGGCCTATATCTTTTCTTCTCTTGTCGTCGAAACTCCGATTGATCCGATGGTGACATTTTAAACTCTGACTTCTCCGTTGCCCGTCTCTTAGTCTCTTGTACTCGCTTCATATACTTCTCCAAGGCACGGGCTGTATCGACCAACGCTTGGAAGCCTTGGCTCACGGAACTCGAAAGTGCCAACCTCAATTCATCCCGCAATCCTTCATAAAACCGATTTGTCTTTCGCGCTTCCTCCGCAAAGGTAGATCCCGCATATCTCCCCAATCTTGTAAACTCATGCAGGTAAGTATCAATATCTCGCTCACCCTGCACCAAGCGGAGAAACTCATTTTCCATCGCAATCCTCTGCGACACTGGCACATACTTGGCTAAAAATATTTGGGAGAATTCCTCCATTGAAACCTCCATTAAACCTCGACCTGCCAAGTGGTGCACTTCAATCTCGTCCCACCACAATCTCGCATCGCCCTCCAACAGAAAAGTGGCCAACATCACTTTCTATTCCTCGATCGTCCGGATTGCAGTCAGGATCCTTTTTACTCTTGCCAACCAATCTTCTGCCTGCGTTGGTGAAAGCGCTCCACCAAACGTAGGTGGATGGAAGTGCATAAAACGTGGCAATGAGTCGTCACTTGCTTGCACTTCCATCACCACTGCAGCATGCTCTTGCCTTCCACCAAGTCTTACCTGTCTAGTTGGTTGTGCTTGTAACACTGCAAGCACTGTCTCCGCCACCACCCGTATGGCTTCTGCCGAGGGAGGCATCGGCGCTTCCACGGGTGCTGCACTCTCATCCGACCGCTGGGGCTCAGACGGCCCAGCTCCATCCCTCGCCACCTATCAATGTACAGAAGACCATTAATCCTTCAAATCATAACGGTACTGCTACATTGCCTACACACGCACGCACATCATGTGCATGACATACATTCCTAGTGGACATTCATGAGTTCATTTATGTTCTCTCCTCCCAAACCATCTAAACCTGGCTCTGATACCACTTTGTAACGCCCCCACCCGTCACATGACATATAACAGTGGGTCCGGCCGGGGCCCCACGCCATATAGCACATACAAGCGAAGGAATTACGTGTGGAAATCAAAATCTATACGTATCCTTAACTCATTCCATTCTAGCGCAGCATATTTTCTTGTTAGCATGAACTCAAACCAGAATGTCCACCAATATACAAATACCATATTTATATATACCAGCACCAGGAATGTATACAACTCACACACCCTGGCCTTATGGCCTTACAAGTTCCTCTTTTACACAACAATCATTTCGTACATCGGCACGCAGGCCGGCCACACATGAAATCCAAACACAATTCTTCGCATGACCTTCAAGGGCCAACAGCAGCAAGCTAGCCATTCCATTTAGTCATGTCAATTCAAGCCGCGGCACCTGCAATTCCACATCCAAGCCAACACAGAAAACAAAGTAACGATCAGCATTTTGCTGACCCATTATAACGACCCTACCCCCTAACCGGGGTAGTGGTTCCTTCCCTGTATACAGTGCTCATCAAGTATCATCAAATAGCATCAATCATCATCTATTATACTCTTTATTCCACTAGCAAACACATTCCATCACAAACGCTGGAATCCACCAGACGTTCCGTGCACTCATGGCACCTTCTTGGTGTACCGGAATCCACCAGTCATACACCGCTGATTCGAGGTTTTAACTTGTTTGTTGACCGGCCCTAGTCCACCAATCTCGCAAGCTGGCGACATCCCGCCCAAACCACACAGAGGTACACCCTCACAGCATCCAACAACCAGAGTAGGTCGACCCACAACATGTGGTGTAGCACGCCGGGTTTATCTAAGCTCCCCAGGCAATGTCTACCCATCGACCCCCCTCCTAATCCGATCGACCCACACTATGTGGTGCAGCAACCCGGGTTTAACTCGGCTCCCCTAGCATTGTCACCCATCGATCCCTTCCTAACTAGATCAACCCACCCTAGTGGTGTAACAGTCGGGTTTATCACGAGCTCCCCAGGTATGTTACCAATTGATCATGTCACAACCAGGAGCTTTGCCAAAGCCTCCTCACATTCAGCATCGCATCCATACATTCATCACAAGAGAAAACCATTTGCATCTCATCAAATCCACGGAGTAATCTCCGATTTACCCATGAACATCACCAATCCAGACTACCGGTCCAGATGGGCTTCACACAACATGCCTATGCTGTACTCCATATTTCCGGCTCTAGATGCAGACTCAACAAAGGAATCTCTTCACGAATATCCACCTCTTGGTGGAGGATTCAAGCACATGCATAAAGAAAAGACTTCGATGTACAAGAAGGAGATCGTTACCCTTGAAGATCGCTTCGGCGCCATGAAGTAGCCGGATGGAAATCACCGCCTCGGCTCTGCCTTCACGAATCCGCTCTCGGATCTTCGCTCCGCACTCCGCAGCTCCTACAGCAGCTGGTAGACTCCTCCCTTCTCTCTCCCTTAGGCCTTTCTTCTCTCTCTCTCTTGGAATGAAGATGAAGAAGAAGAAGAAGAGAAAAGAGGGTTTAAATCCCCTTAATCTCGGCCTTCACAACACCTGGACAAAGCCCAACCACTGGATCCAGGAAGAGGGAAACAAACGGCTCAGATCTGGCCAGAAAAGCTAAAACACGGCCTGACACGCCCTGTGACACGCCCGTGTCACAGGACGTGTCCCTCTAAGCGGCAGACAACCGACTCAAACCAGCCAGTACACGCCCGTGTGACACGCCCGTGTCACATGTCGTGTACCCGACACGCCCTCAGACACACCCGTGTCTGAGGCCGTGTGCCTCAACAAAAATTATCCCAAACCAACCCGAGACTTCACACGGCCTGGCACACGGCCTGACACACGCCCGTGTTCCTGGCCATGTGCACCAGGACACACCCGTGTCCCGCAAACACGCCCTAGATCGAACCGTCGAGTTGAGGTCGACGACCACTGACACGCCCTGTGACACGCCCGTGTCACAGGCCGTGTCCTCTCGACACTCGACACTCGACGATCGTCGAGATAAATTTGTCGACATCACGGTCGATCGTCGACACGGCCCCGAAACGCCCTGCGACCCGCCCGTGTCGCAGGCCGTGTCCGCTGTGTCGACTTCGAATTTCGTCGACTGCCCGACTCGACACTACCCAGGCCTGACACGCCCTGGGACACGCCCGTGTCCCAGGCCGTGTCACCCAAGCCTGAACCCGATTTTGCTCAAAATGCTCCGCTTGATTTCGGGGTGTTACAAACGCTAGGGTAACGATTCTCTTCTTGAGCATGTGAAGCTCTCCTTTTTTGCATAGGAAGCCTGCTCTCGCGAGTTTGCGGTGAGTTGGAGGCGTTCCTTCAGGTAGATATGTAAAGTTCCCGCTGTTTAGAGTCCGTAAGCGAGAACGGACATAGGCATGATGTGTGAAGCCTACCCGGACATGTTGGTCTGGATCGGCGATGTTGCATTGCATAAATGCCGGAGAAGACTCCGTGCGATTGTTTGTTTTTCGGGTTTTCTACGTGGTAGATTGCAACAGGGAGCCTTGGGGATTAACCCAAAGGTGCACCCGAAAAACTGGGCGGATGCGTGATCTTGCCAACTTGGTGGCCTGAGAGCCAACTTGAACATAACCGAGTTATGTGAATTGTGATGGAAACGAGACTCGGGAGAAGTTTGGCCTGCGCATATGGTTTCAATTACCGTTGCGATGTGAGCACAGGTCAGATGGAACCATACCCGTTCTATGTCGTTCGGGTTAAAGAGACCTAAGGTTACGTGGCACTTGCCGTTGGCATAGATGAGGGTCTTCGACGGTCTATGGTTTTAATTACCGTGACCCATGCCGGGAAGACAAATTGCTCATTGATTGGCCGTCCAAAGGGACGGTGATGAGTCGGCAGACTTAGACTGTGTTCACCGAGACTGTGCCCTGAGTGCACGGGGTGTGTGGTCGTATGAGCTTATGCCTGTGATGAAATGAATATTGATATATTGCTCGCTTATGCTAATGAAATGCAGGGAAGGAGTATCGCCGCCCCGAGTTGGGGGCGGGATCGTTATAATTTGGTCAGCATTGCTGACCGTTGCTTTTATTTGCCACCGTGCGGTGGTTTTGTTGCTTGCAGGTGCTGCTAGACCAAGCGGTCAATAGCGGGCTAAAGCCCAAATTACGAAGCCGGCCCTCGAAGGCCTATTTGGAGTGTTTACTGCTTTTATCCATGTATGACCGGCCTGCGTGCCGTGGTTTGTAAATCATGTAATATCAAGTAAACCATTTTGTAAGGCCTTAAGGGCTGTACTTGTGTATGTACAACATTCCTATTTGCTGTTCAGTGGGCATTCATGCTTTTGTGCTGGGTTTTTATTGAAACTTATTAAACTGCTTCCGCTAGAATGCTCTGTGTAGGACGTTATGATTGGTTGGATTGTTTCCATGAGTAACCACCCAGTCTGTCTGTGGTATATGGCGTCGGGCCCCGGCCGGACCTACTGCTATATGCTATGTGACGGATAGGGGTTGTTACAATTTGGTATCAGCCTACTGGTTTTTGTCGGGCTTAAAATGAATTCGTGGACGACTTCTTTTTAAGGGGTGGTGAGCACATGTGTGTGCGTTATCGTTATAACAGTAAAAGAACCCATGAATGTCCACTTAGGAATGAAAATACATGTGTTTGGGGAACCTGCGTGTTCCTATAATTGCCGTTTGCAATTTTATTTGGTCGCTTAACAGTGTTTTGTACCACTATAGGTGACCAGAAGTGGTGTTGGGCCGTCGGAACGTCGAGTTTCTGAGTCTAGCAGTGCACCTAATGAAGCTCCTGCAACACCTCTATCGGCTGAGACCATACGATTGGTGGCCGAAGCAGTGTTGGCCATAATTAATGCGCAGTCTGCAAGGCAAATGCAGCAGCCCGCTCCTGTGATGGAGCAGGAACCGCTGCAAGAGGCTGAGCAGAGGAGAGTGGAACAGGTAGTAGTGGAGCCGGTGGTGCCAAGGAGGGAAACCGAGAGGCAGCTCAAGAATGTCATGAGCTTTAATCCTCCGGTATTCTCGGGGTTGGGAACCCCATCTCAAGCTGAAGACTGGCTTTCCAGGGTGAAGAGAGTCATGACAGCAACGAAGACGGAGGAGTGGCAAATGACCACCATTGCTACGTTCCTTTTGGACGGTGAAGCGAGAATGTGGTGGGAAGGTTTGGAGCTGCATCTACTGAGAGGTAGACAACTTGTTGATGTCTCTATGGAGGAGTTCTCGAGCTTGTTCTTGGCTAGATACCTCCCTTCGGCGCAGAGGATAGCGTTGGAGAATGAGTTCCTGAGGTTGGTTCAGGGTGAGAAGAGTGTGGATGAATATCTCCACGAGTTTACTCGTTTTAGTCGATATGCTAGCTCCACCATCGCGGATGAGGAGCGCAAGACGAATCAATTCTACAAAGGCTTGAGAGATGAGTTGAGGTTACTACTCTCGGGGCCGATGACGCAGGGTTTCTTGACCTTGGTCAACACGACCCGGTCCTTGGAGAAGGACATGAAGAATGTTCAAGTGAAGAAGAACGTTGGTGAGAAGAAATCTGGGTTCAAAGTGCCGACTACTTCAAAGTCTGGCTATCAAAGATTCTTCAAGAAGCATATGACTTCGGGTCCAGCTCCTTCTGGTGCTTCTGGGGCGACTACGAGTCGGACCCCGGGGCATGTTTTACTTGTGGAAAGACGGGGCAATTTGCCCGCGACTGTTGGAGCGGACGTCCCAAGTCCGAGAGAAAGCCGGGAGCAACTTATGAAGAGAAGGGCAAGGCGGTGGAGTCAACCGCGTCCCATTATGCTCCGGCCCAACCAAGGGTGTACAATCTTGGACAACAGGAGGCCATCAAACAGGCGGATGTGGTGACAGGTACGGTTTAATTTATAGCAAGTTAATTTCTTAAAATACTTGTTATGCACGTGTTACCTTACCACTGCTTGTTTAGTATTTGTTTTGATTTGTGAAAATCCGGCAAGAGCACTCTTCGATACGGGAGCTTCACACTCCTTCTTGTCCGAAGGATTTATATCACGCATCGGAGTCCCTTCTTCGATGGCGAAGGATAAGTTGGATGTGTTGTTGCCCAATGGGTGTTCGATGCGCGCTGATAGGATCTGAGATGTTAAGATTCGTATTGGGAATCAGGAGTTCGATCTGCAAGCGTCGTTACTTCCGTTGGTGGAGTTCGACGTTATATTTGGCATGGACTGGCTCTCGGAGCAGCAGACCTATATTGATTGCGGTCGCAAGGAAGTCAAGCTGGGAGCAAGTCGTGAGACAACTTTTACGGGCTTAAAGGGGTCGAGCAAGACGTTGATGTCTGCTCTTCAGGTGGTGAAGGCGGTTCGTGCCGGTGCAGAACTGTTCTTTACACTAGTGGAGGTTGCAAAGCCGAAGCCCGCGTTGGATTGTATTTCAGTGATATTGGAATACCCTGATGTGTTCCCCGCAGATCTTCCTAGAGCCCCGCCTCAGCGGGAGATAGATTTCACGATTGAGCTAGTGCCAGGTGCAAAGCCTGTGTCACGATCTCCTTATCGGCTAGCGCCTAAGGAAATGGCGGAGCTGAAGGTTCAACTGCAAGAGTTGTTGGAGCAAGGGTATGTGCGCCCAAGTTCTTCGCCTTGGAGCGCGCCGGTCCTCTTTGTTAAGAAGAAGGACGGAAGCTTGAGGCTATGTATTGATTATTGGGAGCTCAACAAGTTGACGGAAAAGAAAAAGTACCCGATCCCCCGGATCGATGATCTTTTTGATCGGTTTGTCGGGTCGACGGTGTACTCGAAGTTGGATCTCAAGTCTGGGTACTATCAGCTGCGAATAAGGGAGAGTGATATCCCAAAGATAGCGTTCAGTACGAGATACGGGCATTACGAGTTTACGGTCATGCCGTTTGGGCTGACTAATGCGCCGTCAGTGTTCATGGATTTGATGAACAGGACCTTCAGGGAGTACTTGGACCATTTTGTGATCGTCTTCATCGACGATATTTTGGTGTACTCGCAGAGTGAGGAAGATCACTTCAAGCATCTTCATTTGGTTTTGGATACACTAAGAAGGAATCAGTTGTATGTCAAGTTCTCGAAGTGCGAGTTTTGGTTATCCTCAGTAGCGTTCCTCGGTCATATAGTGAGTGGAGAGGGTATTGCAGTGGATCCGGCGAAGATTGTTGCGATACGGGAGTGGCCTGAGCTTGCTACGGTAGCGGAAGTCCGGAGCTTTCTGGGGCTTGCCGGCTATTATAGGTGCTTTGTAGAGAACTTCTCGCGGATAGCGTTACCTCTCACTACTTTGACGAGGAAGGAATAGAAGTTCGTTTGGACGCCGGAGTGCGCGCGAGCTTTTGAGGAGTTGAAGTGTCGGTTGACCACGACGCCTGTGCTGAGTTCGCCGATTGGGACCGAAGGTTATGAGATTTATAGCGATACTTCGGGCAGCAGTTTGGGTTGCGTGCTACTGCAACACGAAAGTGTTATATCTTATGGCTCGAGACAGCTAAAAGTGCATGAGAGGAATTATCCGATCCATGACTTGGAGTTAGCGGCCGTGATTTTTGACTTGAAGCTGTGGAGACACTATTTGTACGGTGTGAAGATTGATATCTACACCGATCACAAGAGCCTGAAGTATCTGATTGATCAGAAGGATCTGAATATGCGGCATCGTAGGTGGATGGAGTTCCTGGGAGACTATACATTCAAGATCCACTACGTGCCTGGTAAGGTAATGCGGTTGCGGACGCATTGAGTCGTCGGGCCCCAGCTCAAGCCAATTGGCTGTCGATCCATGACGAGCGGTTGGTTCGGGAGTTGGAGGCGTTGGAGATTGTTTGTGTGGATAAGCAATCAAGTGCTGAAGCAGTACTGAATTGGACTGAAGTCCAATATGACCTGGCTGATCGGATTCGGCAGGCTTTGTATATGGATGCCCATATGAAGCAGTTCATGGTAGAGGCTCTGAATGGGTCAAATTCCCAATTCGTTGTGGAGGTCGGATTGCTTTAGAAAGACGGTCGTCTGTGCGTCCCAAGTGGGGGCAATTTGCGGGTGGAATTGTTGTACGGGGCGCACCATACCAAGTACTCGATTCACCCGGGGAGCACGAAGATGTACCGCGATGTAAAGAAACTGTTTTGGTGGTCGGGTTTGAAGAAGGATGTGGCGCTCTACGTGGCGAAGTGCCAAACTTGCGCCTTGGTGAAGGCGGAGTGCCAAAAGCCGGGAGGATTTCTGAAGTCCTTGCCTATTCCGGAGTGGAAATTCGACGACATCTCTATTTACTTTGTGCACGGTTTGCCAAGGTTGCAAAAGGGGAACGACGCCATTTGGGTGGTCGTAGATCGGCTAACGAAGGTATCACATTTCATTCCGCACAGGAAGGATGATCCGGTGGAGAAGTTGGCAAAACTATATGTGGATAATATAGTACGGCTTCACGGTGTGCCCCGCAGTATCGTGAGTGACCGAGATGGGCGGTTCACGTCCAATGATTGGAGGCTTGTGCAGCAAATGTTGGGAACAAAGCTAAAATTCAGCACAGCCTTCCATCCGCAAACAGATGGGCAGACCGAGAGGGTCAATAGAACTATGGAATACATGTTTCACATGTGTGTCTTGGATTTTGGGAAGCAATGAGAAGACATCTTTATTTGGTAGAGTTAGCATACAACAATAGCTACCAAGCGAGTATTCAAATGACGCCCTTCGAGGCCCTTTATGGTAGAAAATGTCGCACGCCGTTGTCTTGGTTAGAAACGGGTGAGTCAAAGTTGTATAAGCGATTAGAAGTGGAGGATGCTACTTCGTTGGTGCGTACCGTTCGGGAGAGGTTGCTTGTCGCTCAGGAGCGACAAGCGAAGTACTATAATGCCAAGCACAGGAACGTGGAGTTCGCTGTGGGAGACTATGTGTACTTAAAGATCAAGCCGTTCAAGGGTGTCTCGCGGGTGAGGCGATTGAAAAAGCTAAGCCCGAGGTACCTTGGGCCGTTTGAGGTTCTGGAGCGAGTTGGTGAAGCAGCCTATTGGTTGAAGCTTTCAGTGGAGCTTAGTGGATTACATGATGTATTCCATATTTCGGTGCTTCGGAAGGCGGTGCAAGAGCCTACACAAGTAATTGCAGTTGATCAAGTGCCGATGGATAGTGGGCTGACGACAAAAGTCAAGCCCGTGCGGATTGAGGACTCGGAGGTCAAGCGGCTAAGCAATAAAGAGATCAGGATGGTCAAGGTCCGGTGGGACAATTGCGGTCGTGAGGAGCTCACTTGGGAACGAGAGCAGACTATGCTTGACGAGTATCCGGAGTTGTTCCGCTCAGGTACAATTTAATTTTGGTACTTGTCTTTCCTTTATATAATTTCGTGGAGGAAATTCTTTTAAGAGGGGGAGAGTTGTAACGCCCCGAAACTCAAAAGAGCGACGGAGGACGTTTTGGGCCAGTTTTGGGTTCTGGCAGGAGGCACACGGCCTGGGACACGGGCGTGTCCCAGGGCGTATCAGGCTTGTGTCGACGATTTGGTCGAGAGGTCGACGAATTTCGGTCGACGTTGTGTCGAGACAGGGCACACGGCCTGAGACACGGGCGTGTCTCAGGGCGTGTCGAGCCCATGTCGACACTCAGCCCGCGAAGTCGACATTTTGCGCTCGACGAAGTGTCGAGATAGGGCACACGGCCTGAGACACGGGCGTGTCTCAGGGCGTGTCGAGCCCGTATCGACACTCGTCCCGGGGAGTCGACGAATTTTGCTCGACGAAGTGTCGAGACAAGGCACACGGCCTAGGACTTGGGCGTGTCCAAGGCCATGTCAGGCAGTCGACGAACTTCGCTCGACGAAGTGTCGAGACCGTGAACACGGCCTGGAGCCCAGGCGTGTTCGAGTGGACATGGGTTAGGACACGGGCGTGTCCAGGAACCCGTGTAGTTCTCGGGTTGTTTTCGGGCTGAATCGATGGGGGCACACGGCCGTGTCAGTTGGAATACAGGCGTGTCAGGTTGAACAGGGGCGTGTTCGACACCCGTGTGTTGTTCCAGGCGCGTCGATTTTGACGGCGAATGGGGGACACGGCCCTGGACACGGGCGTGTGTCAGGCCGTGTTCGGTCCAGATTGTACATTTCAGGCCCGAATCAAAGTCGTTCGTTTCTTTATTTTGGGATCCAACGGCTGGGGGTTGTTCCTGATGGGATATACCCGGTATTGGACCTTTGAAACCCTCACTTTTACTTGAGTGGTTATCTTTCTAAAGTATAGAGAGAGAGGAGAGCCAAGGGAGGAATAAGAAGCTAGATCCGGCCATTGGAGGAGCTTCGAAGCTCCAAATCGCGAGCCGACTTCGGATCCACAGAGGCGAAGAGAGTGCGGTGCTTTTCATCCGCTTACTTTTCCATGGCGGCAAAGAAGAACGCTAGGATAATGATTCTCTTCTTGAGCATGTGAAGCTCTCCTTCTTTGCATAGGAAGCCCGCTCTCGCGAGTTTGCGGTGAGTTGGAGGCGTTCCTTCGGGTAGATATGTAAAGTCCCCGTTGTTTAGAGTCCGTAAGTGAGAATAGACATAAGCATGATGTGTGAAGCCTACCCGGACATGTTGGTCTGGATCGGCGATGTTGCAATGCATAAATATCGGAGAAGACTCCGTGCGATTGTTTGTTTTTCGGGTTTTCTACGTGGTAGATTGCAACAGGGAGCCTTGGCGATTAACCCAAAGGTGCACCCGAAAAACTGGGCGGATGCGTGATCTTGCCAACTTGGTGGCCTGAGAGCCAACTTGAACATAACCGAGTTATGTGAATTGTGATGGAAACGGGACTCAGGAGAAGTTTGACCTGCACATATGGTTTCAATTACCGTTGCGATGTGAGCACGGGTCAGATGGAATCGTACCCGTTCTATGTCGTTCGGGTTAAAGAGACCTAAGGTTACGTGGCACTTGTCGTTGGCATAGATGAGGGTCTTCGGCAGTCTATGGTTTTAATTACCGTGACCCATGCCGGGAAGACAAATTGCTCATTGATTGGCCGTCCAAAGGGACGATGGTGAGTCGGCAGACTTAGACTGTGTTCACCGAGAATGTGCCCTGAGTGCACGGGGTGTGTGGCCGTATGAGCTTACACCTGTGATGAAATGAATATTGATATATTGCTCGCTTATGCTAATGAAATGCAGGGAAGGAGCATCGCCGCCCCGAGTTGGGGGCGGGATCGTTATAATTTGGTCAGCATTGCTGACCGTTGCTTTTGTTTGCCACCGTGCGGTCGTTTTGTTGCTTGCAGTTGCTGCTGGACCAAGCGGTCAATAGTGGGCTAAAGCCCAAATTGCGAAGCCGGCCCTCGAAGGCCTATTTGGAGTGTTTACTGCTTTTATCCATGTATGACCGGCCTGCGTACCGTGGTTTGTAAATCATGTAAAATCAAGTAAACCATTTTGTAAGGCCTTAAGGCATGTACTTGTGTATGTATAACATTCCTATTTGCTGTTTAGTGGACATTCATGCTTTTATGCTGGGTTCTTTATTGCAACTTATTAAACCGCTTCCGCTAGAATGCTTTGTGTAAGATGTTATGATTGGTTGGATGGTTTCCATGAGTAACCACCCAGTCTGTCTGTGGTATATGGCGTCGGGCCCCGGCCAGACCTACTGCTATATGCTATGTGACGGATAGGGGGTGTTACACGCGCAAACTCAACGACAAACATCACTCACTCACCATGAGACACAAACCTAAGCCATGCAAGGTAAAAAGCAAGCTAATACAAACAAACTACCGACTGACATAGAAATGATGACGATGTCATAACAAGGCAAAGCTGGAAAGATACAAATACCATCAGCAAAAACAACCAGACCCAAATAAGGGGCAAAGCAAAGTACAATCAAATGTAAGCATACAATGGCAAAAGTACTACTACTCGTCTTCAGTATCAGAATGCTGATCCTCAGAGACATCTGCAAAACTGAAGCTGGAGGTATCACACCACAGGCTCTTGCTAACAAAGCGAAAAGCCTTCGAGACACAGCGTCGGAGCGCCAACTCGCGTATATCATCCATTTGAGGCTCCAACTCCTTGGACCAAATATCATCACGAACCTCCTCTGCGATCAGGCTCCGGTCTCGCATATAGTCCAGCGACTCCAAGTACTCCGCGAGCCCTGCAGCCTTCAGCTCTGACGCATGGTCATCAGAGGATAGCGTCTCCACCTGCGCCTTTGCCGCGCGAAGCTGAGTCTCGAGGCCTGAGACCTCCTCCTACGCCGCCTGTAACTGGGCTCCCAAGCTTGAAGTCTCCTCCTTCGAATGCTTCAACATCTGAGTGGTCCGCTCCACCAAAGTCTTCTCCACTTCCAAAGCCGCACGAGCATCCTCTAGCTCGGACTTCAGCTCCGAACCAACTCGGCGGAACCGCGCAATGTCCCTGTCATGTTCCTCCCTTAAAGAGGCAAGCGAACTCGTCGTCGATCGAAGCTTCTCCTGAAGGGTAAGGTAACCATCCTTCAGGCTCACGTAATGATCATTCCGGGTCAATGCAATCTGCGCCTGAGTCTCTATCTGCACAAAAAAGAAAAGAACAAACTTAGTCTCTATTAGCAAAAGATGATAAGAGAAAAAGCCTTGGAAACAAACCAAGTCCATACCGCATCGCTCATCGCCCTTCAGGAAGAGGACATCCACGAAGCAGCTACACCAATAGACGCCGGGGGGACCAGGGAAGTAAGTATCTGCACCCCAGGAGTCAAATAATGACAAGCATCAGAGGTCACCACTGCCACCACATCAAGGTCGCCAGGAGGCGTCGTCACCGCTTTCCTCTTGCGATCCCCTCCTCGAGAAGTCTCCGCTAGCCGGCCTGGGTCTGCCGAAATACCACACTACACCAACCACTTCTCCTCCACAAAAACATAAATACTGAACAGACGATTGACCAACTAACGAGGCTCAGAAAACCCAAGCACCGGGGAAAAGTCCCGCTCCTTCCCCCTCACACGGCGGCAATGATCGGGAAGCATATCCAACACTTCAGGAAGACTCCATGAATTCTTGACATATCCGAACAAAGTGTTGCCATGGCGACGGTCTTTGCGGGCCTCAAACTCCAACCAGGCCTTGTTGCTGCGTACCTCAATCTGATCGCCTCCATCGGAACCAACATCGCACCAATCCCGAAATTGGTCCAGAGAAAACTGGCCTCCATGCTCGTGAAAGAAAGAAACTAAGCCCATGATCGGAGCAATCCCGGCCGGGATGAACAGGGAAATAGGCACCCCGCAAAACCTCAAGATCTCGACCACCTCCTTGCACGACGGGAAACGGAAGCCGGACCTCAGAAAAACTTCGCAAATCGTCAGCCAGCCACGAGGAGGATTTTGAACTCGCTCCTCAGGGCGCGGGATCCCCACTTCAAAATCAGCAGGAAGCCCATACTTCTTCCTCCAAATATCCACGCCAGCCTTAGTCAAAGAGGAATGTAAACACATTGGGTCGGAGGAGCGCTTCGAGAACTGCACAGGACAAAAATCAAAAGTTCAAGAAAAGCGCGACCAAGCAGCCCAAGTGGCACACGAAAGAGGGCGCCCACGCAAGCACGCACAAAGCAGGGGCATTGCACGCCACACGACCCGAGCATGCAAACTGCGCGCACGCAGCCCGCACGCTCGCAAAACCCCGCTCGAGCGGCCTGTGCAGGCAGCCTGCCCGCGCACGCGCGGCCTGCCCGCGCACGCGCGGCCTGCCCGCGCGCGCGGCCTGCCCGCGGCCCACACGGGGCCAGCCTGCTCCCGCGGGCGGCCTGCGCGCGTGGCCTACTCGCGCGCGTGCGGTCGGCTCGCGCGCGCAGCCTGCTCCCGCGCTCCCACGCGACCTGAGCCACGCACGACTAGGGCCGCGCGCAGCACGCGCGCACGACCGGTTCCCGCTGCCGGCCGCCCGGCCGGTCGCCTAGCCGCCGACGGCCCGGCCGCGGCTGTCCGCCGGTCTGGCTGCGGCAGACCGCCGGCCAGGCCGCGGCCGGCCCCCAGTGGGCCGCCGCCGCCGGTCGCCTGGCCTGCCACCGCCGCCGCCATAGCGGCCCCCCGCCGTGGACGACCTCCCCGCCGTCCGATCGGGGGGAGGCTCTCCTCACCGTTCGATCAAGAGGGTAACCACCCACTAACCCACCACATTAGTGGTGGGGCCCGCCATGATCTTCCTCTGGAGATTATAAAAGGACCCCAGGGGCTCTTCATTCTTCACCTTCTCCCGGCCCAGAGCTTCCTTCTATCTCTTCAGGTGAGAGCTTTCCAGCCATCTTCAACCACCTCCAACGACCTCGAGCCACCGCGAGCCACCATGAGCCGCCAGAGCACCAACAGCCAGGAAAACGCCGAAGTCCCAGCTAAAGCCAAAGGAGGAGGGCGACCGGAACCAGCCAGCGAACGCAACCTGAAGCGCCAGAGCACCATGATCGTCCCCACGCACTCCAACATTCAAGCTACTCCCGCGGCGCAGCCTGTTGCCCGCCGGGAGTCGTAGTTTCTCTCTCTCTCCCCCAAGCTGTAACGGGAGCGGTCTGTCTCCCCAATTCTCCAACACACTGTAAACACCGAAATCTTGTGAAATTTGATCGGCACAGACCCGGTCACGTGGTTTTTTACCCGTTTAAGGGTTTTTTCCACGCCATCACATCTTGTGTCAACTTTCTACTTTCATTGTCTGTGTGCGCGCTCGACCGCCTCGTGAGCTAAGACGGTTCGAACAAATCCGGCCCGATTGGGACATCGAATTAGTCCGCAACATATATGTATATAATTTTATTTGTGCACACACATATAATTAATTATTAATATACCCTACATTATGAATTTTTCAAGAAAGTTATAAGTGGGAATGTGGGATTGAGAATGTATGAATATTCCAGCGAATTATTTTTGTAAAAAAGGAAAGTAGAGAATCTGATAATTGAAAAGGCAAGGTGTGATTCGTGTGAAATAGGATGAAGTTCAGTTGGAGATTTTATTTATATTTTTTAGGTGTTTTTTGTAAATACGTCTTGTACATGTATTTTTAGGGAAAATGTTCAACACGAAAGTTGTAGATCTCGACGAGATCTACAACTTTCGTGTTGAACTCTTTTCCTAAAATTACATGTACAAAATGTATTTTTAAAAGGCGCAAAATCTAGGTGTATTTGCAAAGTACGCATTGTACATATTTTTTTAGAAAAAGTGTTCAACACGAAAGTTGTAGATCTTGTCGAGATCTACAACTCTCGTGTTAAACACTTTTTCTAAAATATATGTACAAGATGTATTTCCAAAAGCCGCGAAAAAACAAGAGAAAACATAGGGTCTGTTTGGCACTCCGTTCTGGGGGCACTCCGGCGAGGATTGAGACAGCGCCCGGTGAGAACGGCGGATTGGTGTTCGGCAATCCAGCGTCAAAACGGCCGGGCTGCTACCCTTTCAGGCCGGAAGTTTTCAAAGGACACTTGGCTAATCACTTTTTTTTTAAACCTGTCCAAACATAGAGAGAGAGGGGAGGGGGAGATTTCTCCTGCCTTGGGGTGTTGTGAGATATGGAAAATTGGAAATATATCAAATATATATCAAAAACTGAATGACGTTGGGATATATATTTATTATATATTTGTCAAACAGACCCATAATGATTTCTTCATCATGACCAGGCAAAATTGCAGTGCACTACTTTTTTAAATAATCCTAATCACTGTTATTTTTTTATTACGTTTAAGATATATTTGAGCGCTCTCCAAAAGGGGCGGGCCCAGTGGGCCGGCCCGAGCCCGGCCGGAGTCACGTCGGCCCGGGCCGAGACCGGACTGAAGCTGGCAGTGCCCGGCCCGGGCCGGGCCGGGCAAAGCCCGAAAATTGGGCCCGGACCCGGACCCGGACGAAGCCCGGACCTGGCCCGCAGGCCGGCCCGGATTTCTTCAAAGCCCTGCTGGGAGTTCTTTGGCCTAAGAAATCATATTAAAAAAATAAAAAAAAATTTATTAAATTTTTTTATTCAGATCTCCTCTCTCTCTCTTCCACTCTCTCTCTCTCTCTCTCTCTTCCAATCACTTTCTCTCTCTCTCCTCCACTCTCTCCCTCTCTTACTCTTTTGTCTCTTACTCTCACTCTCTCTCGCTGCTAGTCCTCCTCAACGCCGGCGTCGTCGACTAGAGAGAGAGGGGAGGCGCGGTGGGGAGATTTCACCTCCTCGGGCTTCGCACTAGGCAGCACTTGGGGTGTTGTGAGATATGGAAAATTGGAAATATATCAAATATATATCTTATATTTGTAAATATTAGCCGCAAATATGTTTTGAAAGTTTTGAATTTGCTGCTATATATTCGGTAATTATTAAATGTTTCGTGAATTTAAAATAAAAGATAAAATAATGAGTATTTCTTTTGATAACCTCATCACCTTGGTTTTTTCACACTCTGTGCGTTTTAAACTTAGTGGTACATGATAATTTGCTATGAAACCATATGTTGAGAAATCATCTTATATTTATTTATTGTACCAAACAGCGAAGCACTTGTATATAAAAAGATATATATTTATTATATATTCAACAAAAAAACGAAATATTACACTAGACAAATAATCATAATTTAACTGTCGATTGTGAGTACTATTTCATCATATGAATTTATTAAAAATAACTGTTTTTTTATTTGGTGGGTCATAGGATATGTAAATATCGCACAAAAACTTAACTATTTTAAGCAACACTCCAGCCTTTAATTGAAGAAGAGATATTATGTCTCCTGTCACTGATTTCTTCGTAGAAAATTTAATCATGATTTCGCATAAATATAATTGAAACGCTAAATTTAATTCAACCGAATGTTTTAATTATACGACAACTAATTAGCCGAGAAGAAATAAGCAAAAGATTCCAAATAAAATTTTAGAATTATCCAGGAAAAAAGCACGCACACGAGTAGTTTAAACAATATACGAAAACACAAGGAATACGGAAGAGATCAAAAAATATCTTAAGGTGGTGGAAATGCACTACTTTTTTATGGCCCGTGAATAATCCGAAGTCCGCTTTTTCTCTTATAATTGAACACACGGAGGAGCTACTGAAAAATCATTATTCATGCAAGGATTATGGTGCGAAACAACACATTTAATGGAGGAGATCGAGGAAATTTTGGACAACCTGAATTTGTAAAATGTAATTTTTTTTATTATCATTTTTAAGTTTCATTTTTTTTTCTACTTTTATATATTTGAAGTTTTTTTCTTAAGAGGGCCCGGCCCGGCCCGGCCCGGGGGGCCGGCTCGGGCCCCTTCCCGGGGTCAAAGCCCGGCCCCGGCCCGAGCCCGATAAAGAAAGGGCCCGGGAGGCCCGGTTTACTATGCATGGGCAGGCCCTTATCCTTGAAATATAAAGCTTTGACACTTTGTATTATAGGATTTAAAACTTGAACATACGGAATTTCAGTTAGGTCTCATTTATGACAACTATAGCTTTGAGATGATAATTTCAATATCCATTTATCACATGTCCGCTCCTTTTGTTGTTTTCTAGAATTTTTCTCGTATTTACTATAACATTGTTAAAACTTTCACACAAATTATTTAAAAGTATATCACATTTTGATCATGTGTTGATGTGAGACCTAACCGAATTTCTATGATGTCATGCTCTAACTCAGTTATACACATCGATATTGATGAGGTCATCATGATTTTTATAGAAAATTGAGGTGCAATTAGCTCACTCCTCATGATCTCCACTGACTTAGTGGGATCACGGGGTTGACCGCCGCGCACGCTATCGCTGCACTCGATCCCCCACGCACCAATCCCACTTAAAGCACCATCCGAGCAACCACTGCGGCCGGCCGCCGGCGCCGGCATCGGTGGCGCCAGATCGTCGGCTCCCGGTCGACCCCGCCAAAGCCGCGACCACCTCCCACAGCCGCGTGGATTTGCCCGCAAGGGCGGCCACCTCCCGCGGCCGCAGGACTCTGCCTGCAAGAGAGGCCGTCACTTGATCGCCTCTCATCGCGGCCGCCTCCCGCGGTCGCAGGGCTCCTCTCCTCGCGACCGCCTCTCTACCGGAAATTCGTCTAAGTCCACCGCGAAAAGCAAGCCTTGTGAGCCGTTCAGAGAAGCCTCCTCGTGTTCAACATCCCATAAGTTCTCGTTAACATTACTATGCACTTTTCGCGACCGTGTTCAGCATCTGCGCTGTGCCCAAGAGTGTTCGCCATCATCGAAGGATATTGGCGTCAAGCTTCGCATGAGGCGACCTGTCACCCACCGAGCATTTGTGAACTCTCTCCCTCATCCCCGATTATAAGGAGAAGCGGTTCGCCGCCCTCGATTCGGCAGCTGATTTGTAACTCTCTCACTTAGATCCAGTCATATGATTTTTTACCCGGTTGAGGGGTTTTTCCACGTTAAAATCGTCGTGTGCACTACTTCTCTTATTTTGTAACTGTGTCTACGATTTACCGCTCCACGGGATAAGACGACCAGTTTAGCCCAATCTGCTAAGATCACTGAGTTGTCCACAATAGTTTGGCGTCGTCTGCGGGAAACGATTTTCCAGCATCCCCGAAAGATTTAGAAGACAGTAACATCTGCACAGTGGTACTCACAACTAGCTTTAATAGCAAGAAGAAGCGCCCAAACCACCGAAGGATTAATCCCCGGAGGACACGTTGAGCTGACTCCCTCTCATTCACTCATCAACACGGCTTTCGATGCAGAAGCCGTGCTCACACCTGTAACTACCTTGGAAGGGCACATGCGAAAAATGGAGGAGTAGCGGGTCGAGATGCTCGTTCTTCTCATGAATCAGGGAGCTCCTCTAGCTCCTCCTAGCCTCCCGCGTCGGTCCATTCCACGCCACCGACCCCGATTCAAGCACCGCTAACCGCAGAATTGTTCGAGATCCATCACATATGCCAAGGATTCGCCAGAATGAGGGGAGACCCTTAAGGATTTTTTTAGCCAATTCACCACTGAAGTGCGACAGATTCCGGGAGTTGACTCCGAACTTTTGAGGGGTGTTTTCCTTGGAGGCCTCCACCTAAGTGGCTTCTATCAAAACTAATGAGGGAAACTGTGCCTAATTATCCAGACCTTGTGCACCGGGTCGAGGAAAAGATAGTAGATGTTGAAGTTATCGAAGCACACTGTCAGTTGTTTGAAGGCAGTCAGAAGAGAAGGAGGGGGAAGGAGCAAGCCCCCATGGGGTAAGAAAATAGACGCAATGAAGAACGTCGTGATGGCGAGCACCGGCGTGACCACCAGAGAGATCTGGGTCAATGGATGCCTTGAGTGTACACTCTATTAAATACCACACAGACCAATGTGCTCTACGCAATTCAGGACAGTTCGACGATCCATCAACGATAAGTTCCACTTCCAAATCCTTGGAATGACCAGTCAAAATACCGTGAGTTTTACCGCAAAACTGGGCACACTACTGAAGAATTTACCAGGCTAAAGGATGAGATTGAGCACTTGGTCCGACAAGGGCTCCTTGGAAGATTTTTACATGGGCATATGCAGGAATAGCAGGAGCTGCCTAGGCAGGTAAGAGAACCTCAAAACACACTACAGGGGGATGCAAATGGAAGACAAGTGGTGGAAAACATCGAGACCATTGTCGGGTCCCCATTTCTCTCCTCCCAGTTATTCTCAGTTGGCATACTAGAGAATAGTTATGGAGAAAAGATCCCCAACTAAGACACCACCATCACATTCGGTGATGAGGACCTTGAGGGGTTGCAGTCACCTCACAAGGACCCATTCGTAATTAGCGTAGAAATCAGGCATCCCTGCTATAATGTTAGGAGAATCCTAGTGGATAATGAGAGCTCCAACGACGTATTGTTTTTATCTACCAGCACGAAGCTCACCAAGCAGCACCTCAGTCCTACAGCAGGACCTATTTATAGTTTTGATAATCATCTGGTTCCAGAATAAGGAACGATCACCTTACCAGTCATAATGGGTGAGTTTCCGAGTCAAGCTACACACAACATTCAATTCATTGTCATAGATTTAAGCTTAGCCTACAACGCCATCTTTAGAATGTCTGTCCAATCCATATTCAGAGCGATCCCATCAATCCCTCACTTGGCAATGAAGTTTTCAACCACCGGTCGAGTAGGGGTTGTTTGTGGAAACCTAGAGGAAGCCTACGGTTACTACTCAAGGAAAGCTCAGCCAGTTGCGATTGACTTCAACATCGATGACATTGATCTGCTTGACAAAACAGATATACAACAAGGGTGCTCTCATTAAGAAGGAAAGATCCTTCCCCGCATGTAGAACAATGATGCGCGAAAAATAGATATAAAAAATGCAGCGCAAGTATACATGTCGCGTCAAGTAATAAACTAGAAAGTAGAGTGTCAAATCCACTAAGATAATATTTTACTTAAGCTTATGAGTACAAGTAATGTTCTTTTCTGCTAAGTCAAGCAAAATCACTATTTTGTAGAGAAGTAAAACTAAAATACGAAACTAAATTACTGAGAATAGATAATGAAGAAGAATACGAGCTTTGTATATTGATCCTTATCCTTAGCTTGCCTTTAGGAGAGAATACAAGTGAACTTAAATTAATTATTATCTTGTGAAAATCCTGAACCTGCGAAGAGCATCTCTCGATTTCATCATCGCTTTAAGCATATTTAGTGAGTAGCTTTAAATAAGAGTTACACAAGTAAACATATGTATAAAAGTGAGGATCTTAACTCCACAACTAGAATGATAGCGATACGCTAAATCATATGTAGTCAAAATAAAATCTCGAAACTTACGAATGCAGCTTTCACATATAGAACGTAGTAAGAAGCACAAGATGGTAATCTCTTATCGTCATCACTAAAGAAGAGAATGAAATTTAAGATAAAAACTAATATAATTCAGCTGATCATGTAAGCATACAGACAAACTTCAGAAAATTCACAACATACAAAACTCGTTAGAGGATTAGTTCCTCATTTTCAGAATCACTGGGAAATGCAATGGTAAATGAGCAGTCATAGTAACATAAAATTTATGACAAGCAAACCAAATGGTTTCTGAGACAGCGTGCTAAATTCCGTCGCCCAAGTCACTGCGCTTCTCCTTCGTTTCTCCTCTATCCGATCTCATGTCTGATCTCCTTTCCGATCTCCTTATTTTTCATCCCCTTGTAATTCTCCTTTCTATATATAGTGATTCTCCCATTAAAGAGCCTTTTATTCGCTAAAGGAACGCCTCCTTTCGGTCTTGTAACTGTCACCAATTTGAATTTCAAAATTCCAGATTTCCGTCAGCAATTTGTTGCAACAATTTTGTATCTGAAAAAATAGGAATAATTAAGTAATAAATAATATGTTGTAACAACTTTGTCTCTGGATAGATAGTCATATTTCGGCAATAAGCAATTTGTTGCAACAACTTCTCTGAGTACTAAGGTTGATTATATTTTTTTTCTCCAGAATGATTCCTTTTTTTTGTATTTTACAATGAAACTTCATATTCTCAAATTTGAAACCTGAATTATATCAAAATATAATTTAAAACCTATTTTACTTGATTCATTGATAGTTTGCTATTTTTAAAGGATGAAAACATGTAAATAAGCTGATGAAATAACTTCTTTTTATCACACCCTCATACTTAAATATTTGCTAGTCCCTAACAAAGATGATTTATGCCACAAAATTAGGGAAAAGAATAATCATCAAGATACTAACTTAAAATGACCCTTCTCTTGAAGTTAATTAATAAAAACTAACTCAATAAATTCACTTCAGCCAATTGGTAAACATGTCAATCGTTAAGATTTCAAATATTCACTCATCAATTAGTTTGATAAATGATAAAGCTCAATTAAGATTTCTGGTGAGTGTGTGTTATTCCTTAGAATCATTTACTTTCTCGCAACTTCTTCTCACCGGACTCCCACAACAATAGGCTAAGATAAAAACATAAACCAAAGTTGCGACTTACCCTCCACAAAAGTTCAGAGTTCAAAGAAGAGAAAGTCATAAGAACTAACAAAATTGAGGTCCTTGGCTTGATGAGAATTGTATGACTTGAACCTGGATAGTGGAGATGTATTTCCCTGAATATTTTAATCTTAGATACTCTCCCAACTATGGGGTGTACTTTTTCTAACAACACAACTTTTTTTTTGTTTTTTTGTTGTTGTTTCTTTTGTTTTATAATTAGTAAAGATCATTCCAAGTTTGTGTAAACACACTTAGACATCATATCACTATGTTATATACACTTCTTTTTTATATACACCCATAAATGAGAGATATATTAGATTAGGGAACTTATGCATAGAATAGTAGGTATCAAGATGACAAAGGTAATCTTAAGAGAGTTTGATGAAGATAAACAATAAGTCTTGAAGTGATTACAAGATTTTATTATTTCTTTCTCACCAATGAATTACCAAAACTTATGTCTTAACGTCCATCATCACCTCAATTCTCATTTTACCCTTCACCATTATTTGAAAAAGTCAGCAAAAATATGTTGATAAGAGGTAAACTCTTTTAGGAAATATTGTGAATGGATAGAAATACTTAAAAGAGCTTTAACACATCGTATTAACTTTTAATTTCAAAGTTTAAAATCTTTAAGATTGACTAAACCACCAATCAATTAACTATGAAAAACTTTAATAGCCAAAAACAAAAATTGATTAAACATAAGAATAAGGATACTCAAGCTAACAAGGGGAGAAGTTATTCTTTTTCAAATTGGTAGAGGTGAACCCACCCCCACACTTAAAAATTTGCTAGAGCCTAGCAAGTTGCTCAAGTAAAGGAGGTAATCAAGAAACATTTTCATCCTACCCTCTGGTAAGTACAAAAGCAATGAGGAAGTAAATACAAGGTGAATCAAGCAAACAAGAATAATTAGAAAGGAATACTCCCCTAGAGTCACTATCTTGAATATTGACAGAGCTTTATTGCCCTTTTCGTTGCATGAGAACGGCCTCTTTAACTACATGTCATTGATGATTCCCTTTGAACTCAAGTGTGCCATGTCTCATATATGCATATTACATGAAAGGTTAAATCATAATGATATGAATTTCATCATATCAATATTACAGAAACACTATTAACCATTCATTCCAAAGTTATATAACAAAATGCAAAAGTTAGCATAGTCTTCAATGGAGAGCAAAAGAGAATAAAAGTATTAAAGTGTTCGGAAAAGTCATATAACCAAAATATATTCAAAAGTTATCTATAAAAATAGCATAGATTAATATAAGATCAAAGTTCTTCAGTCATCCTTGCCGTCAGCACTGTCGTCTGTACTCCCATTAATGTCTTCGGTTGGGTCAGCAACCTCTCCATCGGAGTCCAAAAAGTTGCTGACACTGTTGAACCTATTCTTCCAAGGGAAAGTGACTTCCGCAACCGGGATCTTGGCCTTCTTCAGCAGCTTAACTTGATTGCTCTACAATGCGTCCAATCTTGATTCAAAATAGAGGTGTTGGGCTCGTTGATAGTTCTTTATGTACTCCAGATTATTCATGATGCACTCCTTATCATTTTGATCAAAAACACCTGTTGTTGACTGCACGGAGGGGGGTTTAGGAGATTCTGTGCTCGCATCTTTCTTGTTGAGGGGGTATCATTGGTGGAATCTGGAACTTTAATGTTAGTTGAAATCACGGTATCCGTAATATGTCGGCCTACTTTTGTCACCACATCATCCTCCATTGCCACTACCCTCGCTACTTTATAAAGTTCTGTGATCAATATTGGAAATTAGAGTTGTCGTACGTTCTCCTCCTCAGTCTTAATGTGTATCTATTCTGAAATAATCTTTCCCACGTTAATGTGTATCCCTCTCAAGATTTTGAACATTAGAGTGACCCTAGTTAAGGATATACTATTGGAATGTTTGGTTGGCATTATGCTTGCATTAAGGAAATATAACCAAACCTTAGCTTCTCTGCATAAACAAGTAGATTTTAGAGTGTAATTGCTCTTGTTGGTCTATTCTACCGCAGTGTTATGACAGATAGTTGTAGCCATTTCCTCGGTAGTTGCAGGATTAACATTCGCACCAACTTCATCAGGGTTTGGGCTAGGAAGATGGAAGTGTACATTGATCTGCTCAGCCAAAACGTCAATATGCCTGCCCCTTACTAAAACAGTGTTCCCCTCAGTCAATCGAGCATTAGCATAAAATTCATGGACCCAGGGTAATACAGCTGAGTTGCGAGGACGACATAGCGATTCGCATTTGAGTTTATGTATTGGATCAACATAGCCAATGCCCATTCCTCCAACATCTACCTTAAATCCCCGCTCAAAGATGAAGGGGGTAGTTCTTAATACCTGTACTCGAAGCATTGCATCTTTGTTTATGAATCGCTCCGGATTGTGCCCAGACTTCTTCTTTCGCCTTTTTTTGGAATCAACCTCTCGGCCACTGAATCTTACTCGACCTCCAGCCCTATCACTTTTCGAGTAATCGACATTTCTCCTGCTTCGTCGTTCATGAAGTCCGTCGGTCGGTGCGCCAGCTCCTTCTTTCTCCCTTTTCGCGAAATCAGCATCCCTATCGCTGGTTCAGGCTCTACTTCCATCCCTTTCCCTTTTCGAGTATTCGACATGTCTTCTTTTTTCTGCTGGTCAGTCGAATCACTCTATTGCAGTTATTTCGTCGGCCTCTTAGTAAAACCTAACTTCTATCGCAAGGAGGGGAGGATGCATTATAAGCTAGACACCGAAATATGCATGGCTCGACCAACATGAATTTGACAGCCACCGGCCTGAACCGTAAATATAATCTGATGTTTTTGATGTGAATATCCAAAGAATAAAATGTTGCAATAACCTCTTGTTCTGTTATAACATAGCTTAGACAAAACCACTTGAGGAGATTTCAGCCAAAATAGAGAAATTTCAACTTAGTAAATAAATTCACACTAACCAGCAAACATAAAAATAAAACGAAAAACAACTCGAACTAAAAAAAAGAATTATGTTGCCACCCAATAAGCGCCTGAGTTTTAGTCCCAGCAGGACTTTTATGTCTTATCAGTTTTCAAAGATGAATGATGATTTCTTTAAATAATCCTTGTTTCTCATATAAATTTTCAGACTTTGCCCAATAACCTTGAATTCTAATCCATCTACTTCGTTACAGATTATGACGGCACCATAAGGATGAACTTCCTTAATTAAAAATGGTCCCGATCATCTAGATTTCAATTTATTTGGAAACAATCTCAATCTCGAGTTGAATAACAAAACCAATTGCCCTGGCATAAATTCTTTCTTCTTCAACCTTGAGTCATGCCATTTTTTTGATTTCTCTTTATATATTATAGCATTATCATATGCATGCATTCAGATCTCTTTCAATTCATCAAGTTGAAAAAGTCTTTGTTTACCAGCATTATGAAAATCAAAATTCAGTTTTTTAATAGCCCAATATGCTTTATGTTCTATCTCTACTGCTAAACGACAAGCTTTCCCATGAATTAATTTGTAGGAAGTTAATCCTAAAGGTGTTTTACAGGCAATTCTATATGTCCATAATGCGTCATTGAGTTTATGAGACCAATCCTTTTGGTTTATATTCACTGTCTTTTCTAAAATAATTTTAATTTCTCTATTGAAAACCTTGACAAGCCCATTAGTTTGTGGATGGTAGGCAAGAGCAATTTTATGATTCATTCACACCATATTTTTTAATAATGTTTTAAATTGTAGATTACAAAATTGAGAACCACCATCACTAGTAATTGCCTTTGGTGTGCCAAATCTATTAAAAATATTTTTCAGAAATTTTAAGACAGTAGTGACATCACTTTTCTGTGTACCTACTGCTTCTATCCATTTGGAAACATAATCTACCGCTAACAGAATGTAATAATTTCCATTCGAATTCACAAACGAACCCATAAAATCTATCCCCCATACGTCAAAAATTTCAATTTCCATAATATTATTCATAGACATACTATCTCTTTGGCCCATATTCCCAGTTTTATGGCAAGCATCACAATGTTTTGCGAAGTTATGTGCATATTTGAATAAGGTTGGTCAATAAAAGCCTGCCTCTAACACTTTCAATGTTGTCTTATGCCTCATGAAATGTACTCCGTACGAGGAAGCATGACATCTTTCCAAAATGCTTGTCATTTCGACTTCAGGAATACAACGCCTTATAATTTGATCAGCGCAATGTTTAAACACATAATGTGTATCCCAAAAATATGTTTTAACTTGATGTAAAAACCTTTTCTTCTGTTGATGATTTAAATCTGGTGGGAACACTCTACTCACAATAAAATTTACTATGTTGGCATACCATGGTGAACTATTTTCCGTAACTACTAAAATGGTTTCATCAGGAAAATATTCTTTGATTTCTAATTCCTTATTTTTCTCATCATCTTGCTCTAACCTAGATAGATGATCCACTACTGGATTTTCTGACCCTTTTCTATCTTTAATCTCAAGGACGAATTCTTGTAAGAGTAAAACCCATCTTATAAGCTTGGGCTTGACATCTTTCTTATCTACCAAATATCTTATTGTTGCATGGTCCGTTTAAACTATAAATTTTGAGTTGATTAAATAAGAGCGGAATTTATAAAATGCAAATACTACCGCTAATAATTCCTTCTCTGTAGTTGTATAGTTTATTTGAGCTCCATTTAAAGTTTTACTTGCATAATAAATGATATGAAAGATTTTGTTATGTGTTTGACCCAAAACAGCCCCTAAAGCATAATTGTTAGAATCACACATTAAAACAAATGGTAAATTCCAATCAGAAGCTACTATGATAGGGGATGATGTCAAACTTTTCTTTAGAGTGTTGAAAGATTCTAGACATGTTTCATTGAAATGGAAAGAGGTATCCTTTTCAATAAGATGACTAAGAGGTTTGGATATTGCATGGAAATTTTTTATAAACCTCCTATAAAAACCTGCATGCCCTAAAAAACTTCTAATTCCTTTAATGTTTGTAGGGGGTAGAAGTTTTTCTATTACTTATACTCTTGAACGATTTACTTCTAGACCCATATTGGAGATTTTATGGCCAAGCACTTTGCCCTCTCTTGCCATAAAATAATACTTCTCCCAATTTAGGACTAAATTAGTTTGTACACACCTATCTAAAACCTTTTTAAACACTCTAAGCATTCATGAAAAGATTTGTCAAACACTGAAAAATCGTCCATAAAAATCTCAATACCTTCATCCATCAAATAAAAAAAAAATAGAAATCATACAGCGCTAAAAAGTAGCAGGTGCGTTACATAATCCAAATGGCATTTTACGGAATGCAAATGTACCATATGGGCAAGTTAAAGTTGACTTTTCCTATTCTTCAGGGGCTACCGTAATTTGATTATAACCTGAATACCCATGCAAGAAACAAAAATATTCGTTCCTTGTTAACTTATCTAACACATGATCTATGAATGGCAAAGGGAAGTGATCTTTTCTAGTTGACTGATTTAATTTTCTATAATCCATGCATATACACCAACTAGTATTGTCCCAGTAGGGATCAATTAATTATTTTCATTTTTCACGACAATCATTCCACCCCTTTTAGGCACACATTGGACAGGACAAACTCATTTGGTATCAGATATTGGATAAATAATTCCCATGTCTAACTATTTAATGATTTCTTTTTTTACGACATCTTTCATTGGAGGACTAAGCCTTCTTTTATGTTTAATGGAGGTTTTTGCGTCATCTTCTAATAACATTTTATGCATATAAACGGTGGGACTAATACCTTAGATATCATCAATAGTCCACCCCATAGCTCCTTATTTTTCTTAAGGACCTCTAACAGTTCTTTTTCCTTTCTTTGCTCTAAAGAAGCATCAGTTATTATCGTCAAAGATTTGCTTTCTCCCAAAAAAGCATACTTCAGATTTTTAGGTAGAGGTTTTAATTCTAATTGAGGTGGTTCTATAATGGATGGTTTTAGAATTTTAGTTTCACTTGATCTTTCAAGTGCTTCAACAGTCCTAAAGGTTCTCCACCTTTCACTAGTATTAAAACTTTGTTGCAATCATCCATCTCTTCCACTTCATATTCTTCATTATTAAGGACTGCAAACAATGTTTTCTCTCGTGGGTCAATAGCTCTAATTGGAATTTCTAATATATCAATAGATGATATCCTCTTATAATTAGAATATTTATTTGCTTTAAGATGTTAAATTTACCTCTTCCTCAAACTCTCAATGTAATTTGTAGTTCTCCTTTTTGGCCGTCAATAAATCATACAGTACATTCCTATCCTCTTCCGCTAAAAAGAAAAATAACTTTTCTACCTTAACTAAAACAACTTATGCATTTAGGGAATGCTAGAGGTGCGTTACATAATCCATGAGGTTAAATGGCTCTACTCATTTGGAACATGGTATGGTACGGATCTTTTAATTTATGCAAATGTATACCATAACCACAATTTCTTTTTGGCAAATGGAATATCCTTCATGAACTTTACATAACTAGGCATCTGCTAGCTTCAGCAAAGAGTTGTCAATTTTTTTTTCCTATTTATCGAGCTTCGTTTTAGTGAGTCAAGGGCTACCGTCATTTGATTATAACCTGAATACCCATCCAAGAAACAAAAATTCGTTCCTTGTTAACTTATCTGAAACATTTCTAGGATTAATTCATTTAGTAATATCCTTAACATATGATCTATGAATGATCCACATTTCGCCATTCAGGATTACATCGATTTGAAAAAACATTTTGTCTTGGCCACCTACATAATTAATTTATTTCGGAACCTGATTTAATTGTTCTATGGTGAGAGAAGTATTGGGGTTAGGTAAATGAATACTACTAATGGATGACATTACTATATTTTGACTCAAAGAATCTAATCTTTCATGTTAAATTGTGATGCCATTGGGCCTGGACCAAGTTGATTCCCTTGCCTCTCTGATTTATTGGAAGTAAGGTCTTCTAGAATAGCATAAGCATCCTCCGGAAACTTTTTCATCAACCCCCCCCCCCCATCCCCCAGCTCCATCAACTAAGATCATGGTAGCTGTTTGTAACCAATTATAAAATGTGGATACTTGCTGATGTTGGGCTAATCCGTGATGTGGGCATCTTCTTAATAACTCTTCAAAATGCTCTCATGCGTCAAAAGAGTCTCCCCATGAATTTACACAAAAGTGGTGATGTCTCTAATTAACTTTGCTATTTTAGAAGGAGGAAAGTATTTATTTAAACAATTTTCTACCAATT
Organism: Platanthera guangdongensis; assembly: GCA_039583875.1. Lineage (NCBI taxonomy): Eukaryota > Viridiplantae > Streptophyta > Magnoliopsida > Asparagales > Orchidaceae > Platanthera > Platanthera guangdongensis. The sequence goes on from CM077158.1 coordinate 33,567,927, forward strand.
GCACCCATGTAGTTATAGAACCATGTGGTAAAAAGCCAATCTTTAGCTTTCCCTCTAACGAAAATGGAAATAATCTTAACTGAATTGCTTCATATATATCCCCATTTACTTTGAACATGTCACATATTTCTAAGAATGTCCTTAGCTGAGAATTGACATCTTCATTATTTAGACCCCCAAACTTATTATGTTAAACTAATTGCATAGTAGTAGAGTCTATTTTAAAGTTGTTAGCTACTATAGTAGGTCGAGCGATGCTAAATTGCAAACCTTCTCGTAAAGGTGTGTTATAATCACGACATGTCATTCTAAGTGCATTTTGTTGGCTGTTTTGGTCAACTTGCCCATTAGGATCTACATGACCTTCATTGTTATGCATATTGTTTTGTCTGTTATCACCCATTTCAAGATGTGCAATATTGTTATTCCTAAAAATCCTCCTGTTTTGTCTGCAAGTCTTTTCGGTTTCTAAATTTAAAGGCAATATTTCTGTGTCTCGGTATCCAGACATACAATGATGCACACAAATTGAAAGGTAAAACAAAAACAACACTTGAACTCAGATTACTAAAAATTACTAATATCACAAGATAATACTTAAATAAGAAAAATTGTCCCCGCAACGGCGCCAAAAACTTGATGCGCCAAAAATAGATATATAAAATGCAATGCAAGTATACGTGTCGCGACAAGTAATAAAGTAGAAAGTAGAGTGTCGAATCCACAGAGACAATATATATTTTACTTAAGCTTATGAGTACTAGTAATGTTCTTTTCTGCTAAGTCAAGCAAAATCACTGTTTTGTAGAGAAGTAAAACTAAAACTAAAATACGAAACTAAATTACTGAGAATAGATAATGAAGAAGAATACGAACTTTCTATATTGATCCTTATCCTTAGCTTGCCTTTATGAGAGAATACAAGTGAACTTAAATTAATTATTATCTTGTGAAAATCCTGAACCTGCGAATAGCATCTCTCGATTTCATCATCGCTTTGAGCATATTTAGTGAGTAGCTTTAAATAAAGGTTACACAAGTAAACATACGTATAAAAGTAAGGATCTTATCTCAACAACTAGAATGATAGCGATACGGTAAATCATATATAGTCAAATTATATTCTCGAAACTTACGAACGCAGCTTTCACATATAAACCGCAATAAAAAGCATAAGATGGTAATCTCTTATCGTCATCACTAAAGAAGAGAATGAAATTTAAGATAAAAACTAATATAATACAGTTGATCATGTAAACATACAGGCAAACTTCAGAAAATTCACAACATACAAAACTCGTTAGAGGATTAGTTCCTCATTGTCAGAATCACCGAAAAATGCAATGGTAAATGTGCAGTCATAGTAACATAAAATTTATGACAAGCAAACCAAATGGTTTCTGAGACAGCCTGCTAAATTCCGTCGCCCAAGTCACTGCGCTTCTCCTTCGATTCTCCTCTATCCGATCTCCTGTCCGATCTCCTTTCCGATCTCCTTTTTTCCCATGCCCTGGTAATTCTCCCTTCTATATATAGTGATTCGCCCCTTAAAGAGCTCTTTATTCGTTGAAGGAACGTCTCCTTTTGGTCTTGTAACCATCACTAATTTGAATTTCTAAATTCCAGATTTCCATCAGCAATTTGTTGCATCAACTTTGTTTTTGGAATAATAGGAATACTTAAGTAATAAATAATATGTTGTAACAACTTTGTCTCTAGATAAATAGTCATCGTTCGACAGTAAGCAATTTGTTGCAATTAACTTTTTTGAGTACTAAGATTGATTATATTTTATTTCTCCAGAATGATTCCCTTTTTTGTATTTTACAATGAAAACGTTATATTCTCAAATTTAAAACTTGAATTATATCAAAATATAATTTAAAACCTATTATACTTGATTCAATGATAGTTTGCTACTTTAAAAGGATGAAAACATGTAAATAAGCTGATGAAATAACTTCTTTTTGAGAAGTTAACAAACACACAGAACCTTCACCACTTTTATCCTTGATTCTTGTTTCTAATTTCCTGTTTTTCATTTTCTTGTTTCCTATTTTCTATTTTATGTTCAATATTATAAAAGCTGCTAGTTATGACACGCACAAACTATCTTTAAGTAATATTGCATTGTGTTTTCCTTCAATATTGTCCAAAGAGATCTCAACCGGGTAAGATCGCACATGTGGTATGAACAAGCAAGCTCTTCACCAACCCTGCCTTTTTATGCCCCCATCATCGCCCGGGCATGCGCCCCTCGTGATCGACACCAATCAGAACTCAATCAGATATGATAGCGCATTCAGTTTGAATGAATGTTGACTCTGATATTTGTAGTATTGTTTTGATTCATCTGGGCTAGTTTTCACGCACATGCACTACATTTTAGGCTCATTACTGCTCATATTTCATTTTATCTGTGTTCATACACACTGCACTTTTTAGGCACGTTGTGGTGTGCAATTGCACACTTATTTGATGGTGGTAAGCACTTGGTGCTCCCTATCATTTTTATTTACTTTTTTGGTCTTCTGTGAGTGTTGGAGACATGTTCCCCCATGTGGTTTTTCTGTGCATGTGGGCAGAGCCCACTCCAGTCTAGTTCTTTCTTGTAGGAATCTCACGGTCGTGCGTTTTTCTTCATGCACAATCGGCATGATTGCGCGATGCCTACATTTTCATTTTCTGGTGCTCTGCCCTTAACGACGCGATTTGCTCGCGCACGGGCTGTTTTGCCTATGCGTGACCAAATCGCACGACCTCCTCTTTTTGTCTAAAATTTTATAAAATTATTGTCCGTGCGTTTTCTTCACGCACGGTTGGATTTAACCGCACTCGAAGGAAAACATATGATCTGCTTCTTTGCCTGGGTTTTCAGCGTTCTGTCCCCGCCCGTGTGCTTTGTTCTCTCAAGGCATGTTTTGCCCATGCATGCTCAAAATCGCACAGTTGGCTTTTCTTCCAGCTGGCCGATTCTGTGTTGTAAAAAACGCACGATGAACGCATGGTCGTTCATTCGACCGTACATTCCTTATTTTTTGACTGGGTACTATTTAAGCCGCGGGTTTCGCCCTATTTGTGATTGTTTTTTCTTTCCGCTTCAGAGCTCCTGTTTTGGGCCAGTCCACCGCTCCACCACCACTCATCATCCCGAGGTGCTCCGACCACATTCCCCTTGCAAATATCAAGCTAGAGTTTCCTCTCAGCCCCCTCATCATTCACAAGCATCCAAGTCTTGTTTCGTGGGATTTCTCGCCGCACTCAAAAAGTTCTCCGACGAAGAACGTGACCGGAGACTATTGACGAAGAAGACGGGTAACGTGGAAGAAGGTGGCGACACTTCTGGACCTCGGACGGCAGTTAAAGCACAAGTTCGGAGGAGGATTGATAACCCTCGACTCCAACGACTATGAACCTTTGGTGAGTCTTCGTGCATCGGTTGTATTATTCCGTCCTCACTTGTAGTGAACTTCTCTTTGTCTATTTGGGTGTTTTATGGATTGTTTAAGCCCTAACTTTGTTAATGCTATCTTACATTTATATGTGTTTGCTTTGTGGTTTATGCGAGTGAGGAGCACCCCCATTTCATCTCGTCACCCCCGCCGTTGTGTGAGTGTCGGCTAGCAATTGCATGTTGCGTGTGTTGCGAAGAGGTGCTTGCGTCCCTCATCCATTTCCCTCCATTAGCCTCATATTCCATCTACCCTTGCGAAGCAGTGAAGGTGACCCGCACTAATATTTTTAGTGTTTTATTCTCGTTCACTACCCACCCCGTATTTTCTTTTTATCTTTATAATTAATTTTCTAAACAATTGAATCACACACTCACCCAACGTTTCTCAAGAGATTGATACTTATGATATTCTCTCATTTTATATTACTTGAATGACCAGTGCACTTGCCGAGCGCGCATCAAGTTTTTGACGGCGTTGTCAGGAAACGCAAGCATGTGTGAATCTTTGGTTTAGAGAATTTATCAGGGTTGACAATTGTTTTGAGATTTCTGCAGAATTAGTTTCCTTTATCTATTAAGGGAAACAATTCAGTGGAACCCCTAACGAAGATGCACTATCACATCTATAGGATTTTCTTGAAGTTTGCAGCACATTTCAGCATATGGAAGGAGAAGAAGACGGGATCAGGATTCTTTTAGTAACATTTTCTTTGGCAGGGAAGGCACAAATTTGGTACTGGGAAATTTCGACTAATCCAATGCATTCCTGGTGCAATGTGGAAGGGAGTTCCTTGCAAAATTCTATCCGCACGCGCACTTATTTGAGATGCATTGCAGGCTGTTGTTGTTTAATCAGGAACAGGAGGAAACACTGTTGGAAGCTTGGTAAAGATTCCTCTTTCTACAAAAATTCTGCTTTGCGCACACCCTTTCTGAGCCAGCATGCCTCCAGATATTTACTTCGGGGTTTTGGCTTGTTATAGATCATATTTCGACCTGGCGGTTGGGGGATCTCTGTTGAGTAAGTCAAGTTCTGACGCATGACATAATGTGGATAGAATCTTTTGCGCAAGCAGGATGTGGAACCCAACTATTGTGGACGTTGGTGAGGTGAACGTCGGGGGTATTGCATGTGTTATTGATGAACTTCAGATGTCTTATCATACCATGGATAAGTTATACACACTCACTAAGTGTATCATGGATTGTTTTAACGCGCAAAGTTGTGTTTTTTCGGAGATTGCAGACCGTGGCTAAAAGTGTCATGACAATGATCTCTGCGTTGTTGTCCTTCCCAAATGAGGCACTGAATTCGATGCATCTTAGAAGTGTCAAGTCAACTGGGGAGCCCTGTGGATGATGCAATTCGCCTGCAGAACCATGCAACCCTTCTGAGGGTAATGAGCCAGCGGTCGATATCAGCACATCTCAGCCCTGTCCCGTCTCAGTTTCGAACCAATCTACGACTCATCCACCCTTCTCTCGTCGGATGAAAACTTTAAGGCAGGAAAAGGAGTATTAGAAATTTCATGACCTGATGAAGGGTGTCCAGATTAATATCCCTCCCATGGACTCCTGTGGACGCCTTCACTCAAATTCTGAATTATGCCAAATATTTGAAAGGCCTATTGGTTTAGACTCGACAAGTGGAAAACTCCAGTGCTATCTCCACCATGGGTGACTGTGTAACGTTTTTGTGGAGCATTTGCTCGAGAAATTAAAGGACCCCGACAGTTTCACCATTCCTTTCACCATTGGGCACTCTGTCACCTATCACGCTTTATGCGACTCTGGCACTTCTATTAATCAGATGCCTCTCTCGTTTTTTCAGCATTTGGGGTCCGGTGATCTATAACCCATGAACATCACCTTACAGTTGGCGGACTTCTCGGTTACGAGGCTCGTTGGTGTCGTTGAAGATCTTGTTGCATGTGCTAATAATTTGGTGTTTCCTGCAGAGTTTGTGGTCATGGATATAGTCTCTGATTGGGTAGTCCCACTCATTCTGGGGAGGCTCTTTCTTGCCATGACGTGTACCCTCATTGATGCCGAGAAGGGGGTGTTTACGCTTCGTTTAGGTGATGTTACAATGACTTTTGATATATACAAGGTGATGGGATGAAACGAATGTGCTGATGTGGAAGTCTCAGATCTCTTGGAGGGCGAATCCTACCCATTGCCCGTACTCCTATGGGTTTGTGGTGACACAATGACCGATGTGGATTTTGATAGCGAAGCTTTGACGACAAAGGAACATCCACCAAAATCAGACTTGGAGTGTGCACCCGCAACTTATTTCTCTACACCACCAGCTGTGGCACTCAAGCCTCTACCGGTCAACTTAAAATACTTGTTTTTGGGAGAGAATCAAACTTACCGCATCATCATCTCTATTTCGCTTCCTCCTGAGCATGAACGGTGGCCGAGCGATCTTTTGCGGATGCATAGGGGAGCATTTGGGTGGAAAATTTCTGACCTGAAAGGAATTAGCCCCATTGTGTGCATGCAAAAGATTTTTTTTTGGAGGAGAGCTTTAAACCTACCGCACAAGCTCTGCGACATCTCAATCTGAACTTGCAAGAGATTGTTAAGAATGAGATGATTAAGTTACTTGATGTCGGGATCATTTACCTGATCAGTGATAGTAAATGGGTGTGCCTAGTTCAGTTGGTCCCAAAAAAGGAGGAATCACTGTCGTCGAAAGTGAGCATAATGAGTTGAAACCAACCTGCATTGTTACAAGTTCGAGAGTGCATTTTGATTACAGGAAACTCAATGATGCAACACGCAAGGATCACTTTCCTCTTCCATTCATTGATCAGATGCTTGAAAGGTTGGCAGGTTAGGATTACTACTATTTCTTGAATGGTTATTTTGGGTATAACTAGATCCTCATTGACCCGGAAGATTAGGAAAAAAACCACCTTCACTTAACCATTTGGTACTTTTGCCTTCAAGAGAATGCCTTTCAGATTATGCAACACCCCCCCCACCTTTTAGAGCTGCATGCTTTCTATTTTTCATGACATGGTGGGTGAGGTTTTGGAGATTTTCATAGATGATTTCACCCTTTTGGTGTGGATTTTGATTCTTGCTTAAAAAACCTCTCTGTTGTGTTTAAGTGCTATGAGGACACTAATGCAGTGTTGAATTGGGAAAAGTGTCACTTCATGATCCGTGATGGAATTGTTTCTGGGCATAAAATCTCAAACAGGGGAATTGAAGTCGATCATGCCTAGGTAGATACGATCAGGAGGCTTCCCCCTCCTACATCGGTGAGAGGAATTCACAACTTTTTGGGCCACGCTGAATTCTATCAGCGCTTCATTAAAAACTTCTCCCCCATCGATATGCCTTTGTTTAACCTCCTGGGGAAGGATGTGAAATTCGACTTCAATGATGAATGCTTGCACACATTCGACGTGTTAAAGAGTTGTTTAACAACTGCTCCCGTGTTGATGTTACCAGATTGGTCACTCCCTTTCGAGCTGACGTGTGACAACATCAATGTTGTGGTAGATGTTGTTTTGGGGCAAAGGAGAGACACGATTTTTTATACAATTTACTACACAAGTCGCACATTGAATGATGCTCAAAAAATTACACAACTACGGAAAAGGAGTTCTTGGCGGCGGTCTTCGCTCTCGAGAAGTTCCACCCATATCTTGTCCTATCCAAAGTGATCATTTACACATATCATGCTGCCTTGAAATACGTCATGCGAAAGAAGGATGATAAACCCAGGCTCATTCGTTGGATGCTTATGTTGCAGGAGTATGACATTGTTATTTGTGACAAGAAAGGAGTTTAGAATGCGATAGCAGATCACTTATCTAGGGTCGAAACTGATGGCATTTTACAAGCTCATGACATGCCAATTTCTAATTCCTTCCCCGACGAGATGCTCTTCACTGTCGGGTCAACTTCTTCCTCTCCTTGGTTTGCTGACTTTGCAAATTTTCTAGCATGTCGTGAACTACCCCCGAATCTGTCGCAAAGCATTATTTTTGGGAGGATCCTTTGTTGTTCTACACTTGCGCTGATGGGATTATCTGCCGGTGTGTTCCTGATGATGAGCATTGCTTGATTTTATGATACTGTCATGATCGTGAGGCTGGTGGGCACTTGGGCGCTGCTAGGACTGCACATAAGTTGCTCTAATGTGGATTATACTGGTCTACCTTGTTTCGGGATTCCTACACTCACGTCAAGGAATTTAATGAGGGCCAACAGATAGGAAACATTTCACGAAGGGATGTGATTCCCCTGAAAAATATGTTGGTTTGTGAACCCTTTGATGTGTGGGGACTCGATTTCATTGGACCCTTTTCTCCTTCATTTGGCAAAAATTATATCATTGTGGCGGTGGATTACGTGTCGAAGTGGGTAGAAGCTGAAGATGTTGTTGCCAATGATGCACACATTATTTTGAATTTTTTGCATAAAAATATTTTTTCAAGATTTCGAACTACACGAACCATTATTAGTGATGGTGGTAGCCACTTCTATAATAGGACGTTCGCTCAATTACTAAAGAGCATGGGGGTTCATCATTGTGTGGTACTGGCTTACCATCCACAAACATGCGGGCAAGTCGAAGTTTCAAATCGCGAGCTTAAACGTATTCTTAAGAAGTCCATCCACTCAAACAAAAAAGACTGGACAAGAAAGGTTGACGAGGCGTTGTGGGTTTATCGAACTGCCTATAAAATCGCCATCGAGATGTCCCCTTTCCAGTTAGTGTTCGGGAAGTCCTGCCATTTTTCTGTGGAATTGGAGCACTGGACCTTTGGGCAACTAAACTTCTTAACTTGGATTTCACCGCCACCACCAGCAAATTACTTTTACAACTTAATAAGCTGGACGGATTTAGGTTTTTAGCATATGAGAATGCTCGGATCTACAAAGAGTGGACCAAACTCTGGCACGATCGTCATATTGTACCGAAAGAATTCAAGCCAGGTGACCAGGTCCTTTTGTATAACTCTCAGTTGAAGTTGTTTCCTGGGAAGCTTAAATCGCGGTGGAGTGGCCCCTTTGTGGTGACTAGTGTGACCTCTTTTGGGGCAATCAAAATACATGGGTACAAGTTAGGAGCTTTCAAGGTGATTGGTCAAAGATTAAAGCACTTCGAAGGTGGGATGATTGAGGAGGCAGCACACTGAATTGACCTGGGAGCACCAGATGATGCTAGTTGTGATTTCATAACCGCTTCAGATTATGATTAACTTATGGTATTTTGTGCTAGTTCTTTCTGCTGCATTTGTTGTTCTCTTTGATTCTAGTAGACCTACTTCATTCTTTTAATTTGAGTAAACTCTATTCTATAACTGCTAATATATGTATTTAGTCCACCTTAGGGACGGTAAACAAAGGGCTTTTGGGGAGACAACCCTGTTATTGAAACCAAAGAATCGATATCTGTGGAGTTCGACCCTTGGGGAAGGGGTGATCACACACTTCTCTCTCACAAGCCAAATGACCAAAGACTTAGTACAAGGAACAGACCCAAGGCTCCAGCACGAAGGTCCCACCACACACCCGGAAGATCTTAGAGCACTTCCCCTCCTTAGACAAGTGCTGAGCTAAGGATACCTCAGAAAGCGCAAGAAAACCAGAGCACAAGTAAGCTTGCCTTCTTAGGTTCCCCCTTGGGTTTATTTATAGATTTTGAAGTTTGTCTACTAACAACGCACCTCCGCTGTTTGGAACGGCTATATGCAGCCAAAAGTGGTCTGACAACAGCATAACTCCGCTATTCTGAAGAGCTAAATGCAGACCTCTAAGGGCATATATGTAATTTCCCCCCTGACACAGAGTGGAGAAGTATCACTCAACGCCGGAAGCCAAAAGGCATTGAGTGGAGAAGCATCACTCAACGCTGAAAGCCAGAAGGCGTTGAGTGGAGAAGCATCACTCAACACTAAAAGCAAGAAGGCGTTGAGTGGAGAAGCATCACTCAATGTTGAAAGCAAAAAGGCGTTGAGTGGAGAAGCATCGCTCAACGGTGAAAGCCAGAAGGCATTGAGTGGAGAAGCATCACTCAACGCTAAAAGCCAAAAGACATTGAGTGGAGAAGCATCACTCAACGCTGAAAGCCAAAAGTCATTGAGTGGAGAAGCATTACTCAACGCTGAAAGCCAGAAGGCGTTGAGTGGAGAAGCATCACTTAATGCCAACTCTGAGGGCCTCCCGCCTACCCTGGTGCAAGCCTGTCCGCAAGCCCCGGGCGGGAGCCCTCCCGCCTATTCATTCCATTTGCCTGACCCGCTTGGCTTAAAGCTCACTCGAACCTGGATCCCAGACCCTTGGATCCCACTCGACGAGTGCCGAGAAACAGAGGGTCACCTCTCCCTTCTACAGGGCGGATGCGGCCTGGCACGCACAACTCGCCTTCTAACTCGAGGCGAGCGTGAGCTGGGCTGCCACGGCTCGCCTGCCCTATACGGAGGCGAGCCAATGATAAGGTAACCTAGGCAGGCACAGATTGGATGGGCTAGCTCGCACGGCTCGCCCACTTAGCCTTGGTGGGAGCGAGTCGACTATCTGGGTTCTCCCTACTGCTGCGTTGATGCGGGTCGGTCGTTCTGGTTCGCTCACCTAGTCCAGTGGACCCACTCGGAAAACACAGGGTTGTACACCTGTGCTGCCATTTCTTTATTGGATATCTTAATATGTGTTAGTAGTTACTTTTGCAGTGTAGTCCCATGACATTTCCTTTCATGTATATATATATATATTATGTTTAGTTTGAAGATTTTTTGTCCGCGGGTAGAAAGAATGTGTTGAATTTAAAATTTCTTTGATTTCGTGGTGTTTGGTAGTTATTCTTCACTTCGATCTTCTAGTATGCTCACTTCTATGCATGAGTAACTCTTTTTCCTCAGTTCTTTTACATATTCTCAATGCATATCTTGTAGTGGCTTGTTTAGATCATATCTGTGGGAGAGAGTGATTTCGTTGTTGCCCGTGCATGTGCACATTGCACAACATACTATAAGAATTTCTTATTTCATTTTATACATTATCATGTTCATATTGACCGCACACCACTGCACCCACTCGAGCGTGTGCTTGATTGTTCGCACGTGCGGATCATTTTTCATTCTCTTATGTGTGATTTAAAAATCGTTGTGCTGGCTTGGGAATTGTGAGACGGAGTAAAATATTGACTCATGTAGTGCTCCTTGTCTAGTGCTCACGTCTCACTTAGAGATTTGTGTAGATGTAGTTTTTATGCTTGTAGTGTATATTTTTCTTTTAGCGTAGACATTCTTTATCTTAGTCAAAATCTATGAATCTGGTGTGAATCAAACGTTAAGGTAGGACTGTGTGTTGGCGTTCGGTAGCCTCGTATTGCTCGAGACGGGAGGAAGGTTAATTTCTCTTGTTGGTTAAGAACTTTCCCCAAACTACTCTCGAAGCATTGGTACACAGTTAGTCAAGAGCGTGAGTATGATGTTGGTCATCATTTTTGCCAGGTTTAGCCTTTGTACCATTCCTATCTTCTTATCCTCGCTTGTCCTGTTGTGCTTACCATGTCTTTTTATTCAACTCCATCGATATCTCACCAAAACCTAAAAGTCAATCCGAGTAGCATACTCAAATTTGAGATCTAGTTTGTTTTTCATTTTCATTTTAGGATGCTGATGTGGTGATTATATTGAGAATACATGGTTGTGCTCCTTTGAACATATGTGCTGAAAAAGTTGTGAAAAAGAAAAATGAAAAATTATGATTGATGAAAATGTTTGAGAAGAAAAAAATGGTGAAAAAAGTGAAATGTGAAAAAGCTTAATTGAAAATCTATATATAATGTTTTATGTCGGGACTAGGCGGTGCACACACTCATATAGTCGAGTCTATGTCTGGGAGTGTGGTACACCCGCGTGTATATTGTAGCGTGTGGATAGTTTCTTGTTGTACTAGCACATTTGGGTTAGATGCGTAGTCATCGTGTATATCATTCTATACCCCACTTAAACCCAAGCCCAGCTTTAAACCTAAAGTCATATTGATTTGCGGGTTTGAGCCAAACCAGTGTTGTGGAGAGAGGGTGAATGAGCAAGTGTATGGCCATCGACATTGATGGATTTCTTTGGGGGTTAGCCCGAGATCCGGTCTTTGGCAATGCTCAACTCATCGTTCAGTCTACTTTCATCCTACTTGTGAGCGGATGATTCACCGTGACTCAAATTTCGAGTAGAAATAATATATTTATACGCTCCTAGAAATTATAAATCACTATGTACAACTAGAATTTCTATTGCTTCTCTATGTGCGTGAGCATGCAACTTTGCATGGTACTCCGTTCTTTGTCAGCTTGTTCTTTCTATTTCTGCTGAGAGATTATTTGCTCGGGACGAGCAAATGGTTAAGTCTGGGGGTGTGATGAGTCCAATATTTGTAGTGTTTTTCGGACACATCCGAGATAGTTTTCATGCACGTGCACTACACTTTAGGCTAATTATTGCTCATATTTTATTTAATCTATGTTCGTACATAAAGTGCACTTTTTAGACCCGTTGTGGGGTACAATTGAACACTTCTTTGTTGCGGGTAAGAACTTGGTACTCATATTTCCTTTGCTTTTTTGGTTTTCTGTAAGTGTTGGAGGCATGTGCCCCAGTTGTGATTTTCTTGCGCAGGTGGGCAGAGCCTCATTCTAGTCCAGTTTTTTCTTGTATGAATTGCACAGTCATGCGTTTTTATTCACACACGAACGGCGCGATGCCTACAATTTGTTTTTTTGTTGCTCTGCCCCGGGATATGCTCGCGCAAGGGCTGTTTTACCCGTGCATGACCAAATCACACGACCTCCTCTTTTTTGTCTAAAATTTTATGAAATTATTGCCCGTGCGTTTTCTTCACACACAGTTGGATTCAACCGTGCACGAAGAAAAAATCACGATCTGCTTCTTTGTCTGGGTTTTTAACATTCTGTCCCCGCCCGTGCGTTTTGTTCTCGCACGGGCTGTTTTGCTCGTGCGTGTTCAAAATTGCATGATTGACTTTTCTTCTAGGTTGAGCGATTCTGTGCTGTAAAAAATGCACGATGAACACAATGTCATGTGTTCAACCGTGTGTTCTTTATTTTCTGACTGAGTACTATTTAAGCCGCAGGTTTCGTCCTATTTGAAATCGATTTTTCATTTCCGCTCCAGAGCTCTTGTTTCACGCAAGTCTGTGGGTCCGCCACCGCCCATCATCCCGAGGTGCTTCTACCATGTTCTCCTTGCAAATCTCAAGCCAGAATTTTCTCTCAGCCCCCTCCATCATTCACAAGCGTCCAAGCCTTGTTTCATGGGATTTCTCGCTGCACTCGGAGAGTTCTCTGGCAAAGAACAGGACCAGAGACTATTGACGAAGAAGATAGGTAACATGGATGAAGGTGTCATCTCTTTTGTACACCGGACGGCAGTCAAAGCCCGAGTTCGGAGTAGGATTGACAACCCTCAACTCCGACCGTAAACCTTTGATGAATTTTTGTGCATCGATTGTATTCTTTCCTCTTAGCTTGTAGTGAACTTCTCTTTGTCTATTTGGGTGTTTTGTGGATAATTGTTTAAACCCTAACTTTGTTAATGCCATCTTACATTTCTATGTGTTTGCTTTGTGGTTTATGCGTGAGAGGACCACCCCCATTTCATCTTGTCACCCCCGCCATTATGTGAGTGTCGTGCTAGCAATTGCTAGTTGCGTGCATTGCAAAAAGTTGCTTGTGATCCTCATCCATTTCCCTCCATTAGCCTACTATTCCATCCACCCTTGCGAATCGGTGAAGGCGACCCGCACTAATATTTTTAGTGTTTTCTTCTTGTTCACTACCCAAAACCAAGCCATGTATTTTTTTACCTTTATTATTAATTTCTAAACAATTTAATCACGCACTCACTCTGCGTTCCTCAAGAGATCAATATTTGATGATATTCTCCCATTTTATATTACTTGAGCGACTGGTGCACTTGACAAACGAGCATCAATGAGAGAGCTTTTCACCGAACCTGCTTTTCTATGCCCCGTCATCACCCAGGCCTACCCCCCCCCCCTCGCGAACAACACCAATCAGAACTCAATCGGGTAAGATTGCGCATGCTGTTTGAAAGAGCAAGCTCTTCACCGACCCTGCCTTTCTATGCTCCGTCATCGCTCGGGCCTACCCCCCTCGCGATCGACACCAATCAAAACTTGTTGGAGTGGAGGAACACTTCTTGTCCTCTTGTTTCTCACACCGGGTTAGCCCAAGTGAGCTTAGAGGAGCATAAGTGCGAAACTGACGTTCGTAGGGTCATTCCCGCTACCGGGGCGTTCGACGATCTTCGAACGTGGCTCGGCATTCGACGATCTTCGAACGCGGCTCAGCGTTCGATGATCTTCGAACGCGGCTCAGCGTTCGACGATCTTCGAACGCGGCTCAGCGTTCGACGATCTTTGTTTCTGGTTGTTTCACAGGTTATATAAGTCCTGCTCTTTTGGGCTTAGGGTACAAAAAAAAACAAAAAGGAACAAGGGGGCTGCTGTTATTCGAGGGATAACGGCTGAAGTTCTGGAGATACACATGAAGGTCTATTTGTGTAGGGAGTTCTTTAGAAGGTGATTCCTCATTATCTTGTCCAAAAATGATCTTTGCGTCTAGGTAGGATTGGTTTAATCCTTGTAACCTTTTGCATCTTGATCTGTTTATTTTTGGTGAACGAGAAGAAATAGAGGAGGAAGGGGGAGAGGAAGTAGCCCAAACTTGGGGTGAACCTCTGTATATCTTTGTGTTAGTTTGATCTGTGGTATTCAACTGGCACATCGAATTTCTGCTTCTTGGCGCTCGGAATCTTTACATTTGGTATCAGAGCCAGATTCAGATGGCTTCAGGAGGAGTGCAGATCGAGATAGAGAAGTTTGATGGCAATAGATTTGATTTGTGGAAGATGAAGATGGAGGACCTTCTGGTTGATCATGATTTGTGGGGGAAATAGTTGATCATCCGCCAACCGAGAAATCGACTGCGGATGCTATTGCGGCCTGGACAAAGGCTGATCGGAAAGCCAAATGTTTAATCAGACTTTTTCTGGTAGATTCAATCTTGACAAATGTTATGGAAGAAACTTTCGGGCAAAGGTTATGGCGGAAGCTGGAGACTCTCTACCAGAGCAAATCCTTGGTGAACAAGTTGTTGTTACGGAAGAAATGGTATAACTTGAAGATGTATGAAGGCGATTCTTTTTCAGAGCACCTGACCAATTTCAACACGGTTGTGGGTCAGTTGATCTCTATTGGTGAGAATATCTCGGATGAAGACAGAGCCATCACACTACTCTGTTCGTTGCCGGATTCCTGTGACGTCATTGTTGCTATCGGGGCAATGGAGAGAAGGCACTCTCAAGTGAGTCAGTGTGTGCTACTCTTTTATCTGAGGAGACCAGGAGAGGAGGCTCGGAGAAGGCTAGCAAGGGTGCTTTGAGTTTATCCAGATTGCGCCCTCAATGGAGGGATAATAAGCAAGGTGGATTTCGAGATAAGTCTCGGGGTAGATCCAAGAGCAAGGAGAAGAAGCACATCAAGTGCTGGAAGTGTAATGAGGTTGGGCATGTGAAGTCTCAATATCTCAACAAGGGCATTCAGAAGAAGGATGCAGGGTCAACTTCAGGTACAAAGAAGGAGACCGACGGCGGTGACATGTACATTGAGGCTGCATGTGTTGCTCAGATGGATTCTGATGTGCAGTATGTTGACACGGGAGCCTCCTATCACATGACTCATCATAGACACTGGTTCTGTGAATATGAGAGTTTTGATGGTGATGATATCATGCTTGGGGATGATACTGCAATGCAGATCGAAGGACGTGGCAAGGTGATTCTCAAGCTGTCAAATGGGACCACGATGACTCTTCCGGGTGTGATGCACATTCCTGGGATGAGCATGAATTTGCTCTCAGCGGGTTCTATGGCGGATGCAGGAGTGACTTTCAGTTGTGACAAGCACTCATGCAAGATGACTCGAGGGGCGATGGTGATTGCCAGCGGAGTCAGGCAGGGGACACTATATCAGCTACTTGTTGTCACAGTTGTTCCTAGTGGGGCGTTTATTTCTGAAGGCCAGGAGGTGGACCAGGAGGAGCAGTCCAAACTGTAGCATCAACGGCTTGGGCATATCAGTGAAAAGGCGATGTCAATGGTGGCAACTAGTCAGATGGTGGATGGTGTGCCCGCGTGCACCTCGAGCTTTGGGTTCTGTGAACATTGCCTGCGTGGTAAACAAAACCGGGTGATTTTTCGGGGGACGGGCATGAGGGAAACCAGATTGCTGGATTTGATACATAGAGATGTATTTGGACCTACTCCACCTCTATCTCTGGGCGGAGCTATGTATTATGTATCGTTTATTGATGATTTTTCTCGTTACTCCTGGATTTATTTTCTCAGGTCCAAGGCCGAGGTTCTGGATAGGTTCAAGGATTTTGAGAACCTGCTGGAGAACCAGTTGGAGAGAAAGGTAAAAGTCCTTCATTCTGATAACGGAGGTGAGTATTACTCTGATGCCCTTGAGCGGTACTGTACTGAGCAGGGAATTGCACGACAGAAGACCACTCCCTACACTCTAGAGCAGAATGGAGTGTTAGAAATACTGAATCAGACATTGATGGAGAAGGCAAAGTGCATGCTCAGTTGGGCCGATTTGGGGAAAGAGTTCTGGGCCGAAGCTGTGGCTATAGTTAATCACCTGAAGAACAGGTCCCCTAATTCAGCAGTGAAGGGGTGTACCCCCTTTGAGGCCGTTTTCAAAAGAAAGCCAAATCTGGCCTATGCTCGTGTGTTTGGATGTGATGCGTGCGTTCACATTCCAAAGGAGAAGAGGGGGAAACTTGGTATGAAGTCGGAGAGGTGCATCTTTATAGGCTACATAGAAGGAATCAAAGGCTACAAGCTTTGGAACCCGATGACCAGGACTGTGACGTAGGACTGGGATATGGTATTCCATGAAGTTAGTCCACAGGTTAACACACAAGGGGAGAAGACAAAGTCTGCAGAGGAGGAAATAGTGGATGTAATCATAGAGGATGGTCCTCTTATTGCCGCTCAAGGGGCCACTATTGTTGGTGCTGATTCTGATTCTGAATCAGATGTTTTAGAGGCGGTGAGTTTTGATGATGGGTCAGAAGATGAGGTTGTTGATGTCCCACTTCTGAGGCGTTCATCAAGAGAAAGGAGGGCACCACTCCGGTACTCTCTTAGTGAAGTTGGAGCACACTATTGCCTTAATATGCTTGGTGAAGATCCCATTTCATCCAGGGATGCAAGGTCAAGGGCTGATGCGAACCAGTGGGAGCTTGCGATGGTTGATGAGATGGATTCCTTGTGGAAGAATCAGACTTGGAGTCTGTGCAAGCTTCCAAAGGAAAGGAAGGCCATTGGGAGCAAATGAGTCTTCAAGCAGAAGGTGAAGGCAGATGGCAACGTGGAGAAATACAAGGCAAGGTTGGTTGCCAAAGGGTTCTATCAGGTTGAAGGTGTGGACAATGACGAGATTTTCTCGCCGGTTGCCAAGCTCACTTCGATCAGGTTGGTTCTCTCTATTACGGCAGAAAATGACTTGGAGGTTGAGCAAATGGATGTGAAGACGGTGTTTCTTCACGGAAATCTGGAGGAGGAGATATACATGAGGCAACCAGAGTGGTTTGAGGCCAAGGGTAAAGAAGATCTGGTTTGCAAGCTGAAGAAGTCCCTTTATGGCCTTAAGCAATCACCGAGGATGTGGTATCAGAAGTTTGACACCTACATGCTGGATGTGGGGTTTGAAAGGACAAATTCTGACCACTGTGTCTATCTCCAGAGGAATGGGGAGTATTTTACTTTCTTGACACTCTACGTAGATGATATGCTACTTGTGGGGAATAGTGCCAAGATGATCCAACAAGTGAAGAAAATGCTCTCTACCAAATTCAAAATGAAGGATTTGGGGCCAGCAAATGTGATCTTGGGAATGCAGATCTCCAGAGACTGAAGCAAGAAGAAGCTTTGGTTGGGACAGCAAAGGTATGTCGAAGAGGTGTTGAAGAAGTTCAACATGGCTGACTGTAAGCCTATATGTGCTCCTATGCCTGTTGGGAGTAAGTTGTCTGCCGAGATGTGTCCCAAGACACATGAAGAAATCGAGGACATGGCAAATGTTCAATATGCTAGTGCAGTGGGGAGTTTGATGTACGCCATGGTGTGCACTCGTCCTGACATCGCACATGCAGTGGGAGTCCTGAGACGGTATATGGACAAACCTGGGAAGGAGCACTGGAATGCTATGAAGCGCGTTTTCAGGTATCTTCGCGGTACCTCACGTTATTCCATTTGTTTTGAAGGTACTGGTGAAGGAAGATCCCTAGACGTGGTTGGCGACGTGGACTCAGATTGGGGAGGTGATCTGGATAGCAGGAGATCCACCAGTGGATATGTATTCACATTATTTGGTGGAGCTATCAGTTGGATGAGTCAGCGACAAGGAGTGGTAGCACTCTCATCGACGGAAGCATAGTACATGGCTCTAACTCATGTTAGTAAGGAGGTCATATGGCTACGAAGGTTGTGCCTGGAGCTCGGTTTTGAACAGGGTCCTGTGAAGATGTGGTGTGATAGCCAAGGGGCTATTCAGTTAGCCAAGATTCCGACTTTCCATGCTAGGACTAAGCACATTGATATCCAATATCACTTCATCCGGGAGAAGGTGGAGAAGCAGGTGGTTCGACTGGAGAAAGTCGATACTGAGATGAATAGCTATGATTTTCTTACCAAGGCTGTTCCTGTTGCAAAATTTGAATGGTGTGTAACATCCGTGGGGTTGAAGAGAAAAGCTGGAGGAGCTGTCTTATTGTGTGATAGTTGTCCACTAAGTGGGAGAATGTTGGAGTGATGAAACACTTCTTGTCCTCTTGTTTCTCACACCGGGTTAGCCCGAGTGAGCTTAGAGGAACAGGAGTGCGAAATTGATGTTCGTAGGGACCTTCCCGCTACCGGGGCGTTCGACGATCTTCGAACGCGGCTCAGCGTTTGACGATCTTCGAACGCGGCTCGGCATTCGACGATCTTCGAACGCGGCTCAGCGTTCGACGATCCTTGTTTCTGGTTGTTTCACGGGGTATATAAGTCCTGCTCTTTTGGGCTTAGGGTACAAAAAAACAAAAAGGAACAAGGGGGCTGCTGTTGTTTGAGGGATAACGACTGAAGTTCTGGAGATACACACGAAGGTCTATTTATGTAGGGAGTTCTTCAGAAGGTGATTCCTCATTATCTTGTCCAAACACCTAGAGGGGGGTGAATAAGTGCACTTAATCTTTTTAAACTTTTAAGGCAGAAATACAGTACAGTAATTACAATTCACAGCACAGATAACATAGCAATCACACAAGCATACAATCACAGAGAGCACACAGGATTTATAGTGGTTCCCCAAGGTCTGGGTACATCCACTTTCCCTCTTCGCCTATCTAGTAGTGTACTAGATTCGGCCCAACTTCTCCACTACTTCTCAGATCATCAGATCTTACAACTCAGAACCCCAAATAGGTTCCTACAACTCAGAGTGATCCCACTCCTACAACTCAGGAACAAAGCTCTACCACTCAGTCTTCACCAAGACCTACTCTCAGCCTTCAACAAGGCCTACACTCAGCCTTCAACAAGGCCTACACTCAGAGAAATGTATCTCCTACACTCAGGCACACAAGCCCTACCACTCAGCCTTTATAAATATAGGCTTACAACTCAGATCCCTTAGGATCCTACAGAAAACAAAGTGTACAAAGATTAATAACCACAACTCTGATTGAGAAAGTTGAGTTGACTGGCTTCTTGATGAGTTCTTGAAAGAACTTTGCTGAGATCAACCTCTATTGGCTTTCTTCAAAGCTTCTTGAATTAGAACACAGTAGGGTTGTATCTCTATGCAGATGATCTTCAATCAACTGCTGAGTTGAGAATCAGATCTCAATCTGAAACTTCTTTATCAGCCTGGTTCAATAGCTGTCTTCTTAGAAAGAGCTTTCTCTCTCCAACTTCTTAGATCTTCACTTGAAGGTCTTCTTCTTGTTTGTTGTTTCTCACTTCAATGATTGCTTCATCTCATGTGTTCATTTTGTTGAAGGAATAAGCCTTTATATAAGCTTTCTTCATGGTGATCAGCTGATCCGGTTTCTAACGAACTTCTGACAGCTCTGACAGTAGCAGTTGACTGGTTGAAATGGCAGCTGTCAAGTCATCCAGTCACTGTCTGAAAGTGTCGAGACAGATAGTCTTTAAGTGTCAACACAAATAGACCAAGTGTCGACACAAGTAGAGTAAGTGTCGACACTAGCCTTCATGGTGTCAACACAACTCCTTGTGTTATAGCAATAGCTTCTCGACACTGCTTCTTCAACATGTGTCGACACTGATCATGTGTGTCGACACAAGTCCTTCTTCTTCAATACTTAGTTGATTTCTGTAAAGTGTCGACACAACTCCTTTGTGTCGACACATCTTCTTATGTTGAAACTTGCTAAGTGTCGACACATCTTCTTTGTGTCGACACATGCCTTCTGTGTTGAAACTTTTGCTGAGTGTCGACACATCTCCTTTGTGTCGACACATTCTTCATGTGTTGAGACTTTTGCTGAGTGTCGACACATCTCCTTTGTGTCGACACATTCTTCATGTGTTGAGACTTTTGCTGAGTGTCGACACATCTCCTTTGTGTCGACACATTCTTCATGTGTTGAGACTTTGCTGAGTGTCGACACATCTCCTTTGTGTCTACACTTGTACTTAAACTCTGTTGAAGTTTGCTGAGTGTCGAGTGTCGACACATCTTCTTAGTGTCGACACTTGTACTTGAACTTTACTGAAGTTTTGCTGAGTGTCGACACAGCCTCCTAGTGTCGACACTTTTGATGTCGACAAAGTTCCTCTGGGTGTCAACACTGCTTCTAAGTGTCGACACTGATTTTTTAGACATTTCTTCATTGTGTGTCGACACTGCCTGTATGTGTCGACAATTTTCTTCTGGTGTCGACTCTGCCTTCCTGGTGTCGACACAATTACTCCAAGTGTCGACACAGCTTCTCTAGGTGTCGACACAAGCCCTCCTTAAGTGTCGACACATTCTTCTGGGTGTCGACACATGGACTTAGAAACTTTTCCTGCAAACCTGTAGTTACTTAACCTGCACAAATAAACTCAAAGCACATCAAATACATCTTGATGTATATCATTGAGTAGGGTGAGGCTTCTTCAAATCAGGTATATATATTCCAATGTACCCAACAATCTCACCCTATTTGGAGAAGTCATAACTCTTAGTCAATGATATACACCATACATAACAAATTCTCAGTATGATGTAAAACAGTAATATATGACAGGGAAAATACTTAAACATGCATGAACAGAACATGTATATACAAATAGCTCAAAATAATTAATGTAATAGATTTAAACCACGACACAATGTTCTTTTAAATTCCAACATTTTCATTAGTCAAAAGTTTACATAGAATTTTAATACAAATGATTACAATTTGTAAACTTATGAAAAAATGCTATCCTATTACTGCTCTGGTTCCTTGATTACAATCCCCTTTCCAGATTGAATCTTTGC
This sequence comes from Platanthera guangdongensis, assembly GCA_039583875.1. Lineage (NCBI taxonomy): Eukaryota > Viridiplantae > Streptophyta > Magnoliopsida > Asparagales > Orchidaceae > Platanthera > Platanthera guangdongensis. The sequence goes on from CM077158.1 coordinate 33,588,997, forward strand.
TTGAACTTGAGCTTCACTGTCATCAACAGAAGCAGGCTTCTTCCCTTTAAGATCTTTCTTTTTCAGCTCTTCTGCCTTTCAAAATAGTGATAAGGCTTGGGGAAATACTTGTTAGGCTCCTGTGCATTAGGAGGTAGCTTTCTCAGTTTAGCCTTTCTTCTATATTGTACAATGGCCTCTTGCCTATTCTCATGCTTCCTCCACTCCAGGTCAGAATACCACTTGCCTCTATCCAGGACATTGTCCTTAGCATCCTTTCATGCATTCAAGATGATATTCCTGGAAGTGGGGCTCCATTGTTCAAAATCAGGTCTCAATTCAGCTTGCTCTCTGAATCTTTTCTTAGACAATTGAGCCTCTTGTTCCTTTAATAAGGCCTCTTGCTCTTTGAGTATTGCCTCTGGCACAGGCTGAACAACTTTCTCTATGATGACATTCTGATTTCCCTCAGGAGGACTATACATAGACTGTATCTCTTGATGTATCATGTCAAAGTCTGGTGGAGGGTATATCACTTGAGCTACTTCAGCCTGCTCTCCTCCAAAGTATGCAGGATTGATTCCAGACTCTGCAACATTGTCATCATCACATAAGGGTGGATATCCAAGGGTGGCTCTGATGGAATTTGAAATCCATTTGGCATGATCAGAGTCTGCCTTGACTAATACCCTCTCCCCCTTTATGACTTCTCTCTCTATATGATCCCTCAGATCATCTTTCTGAAATCTTATCTGGGCATTTAGATAGTTTACTCCATCTTTATAGAAGGGTTTTAACCTTTGGAGCTTGTCAGTAATTATCTTCTGGGAATCTTCAATGGCAGTTTTCACAACAGTGAGACCCTCCTGTAATTGCTTATCAAATTCTTCTTTGGCAGTGGCACTTACTGTAGTCTGAGCAGTAGCTATATTTTTCATCTCAGTTATAATAGCATTATGTGAAGCAGTGAGATTATCATTCATCCTTATCTGGTTTTCCAGGACATAGCCTTGCTTGACTTTTAGGTCATTAAGTTTAGTCTTTATTTTCTCTTGATGTGTGGCTAGATAGACTACTGCATTTCCTCCTTTATGGAAGCAGTCAGTCATTTCTTTCTTGTTAAGATTCACTTCAAATCTGATGGATTTGATGTCTTGTGCCAGATCAAATTGCAGGGATTTATTCCCCTCATCCACATATTTTTCTAGAGCTTGCCTTTGCTCATCCAGCTTAATCTGTAAAGCCATCATCAATGAACTATAATCAGTAGATGGGGCAGGCTGTGGAGCAACTGTCTGTAGGGCTTTCTTATAGTTCTGGCTCCTTCTCTTGAAGACTTGGAACTTCCTCATCTTGGCTCTAACAGCCTCTTCATCTTCTGAAGCAGATGTACTAGCAATATCCACTCTGTCTTTAGGACTAGGATGTGAATCCTTCTCAGTCCTTGGTAGCCCTTCAGCTTCTCTTGGCTCCTCAGTCTCCTTGTTTGCAGTTTCCTCTATAATCTCCACATGCTCCCCCTCAATATGGACCTTCTCCCCCTCAGCAGCAGCTTTCTCTTTCTCAAAATCAGTTTGTAGAAGATCAGGGAATAGCTCTTCTAATGTAAATTCTTGTTGAGGAAGGGCTGGAGAATCTCTTATCTCATCAACCACTTGATCAGCAACAGATGTGTCCTCCATGACAACATCTTGGGGTTGAGGTTGTATCTGTGTTTGCTGATGAATATCAGGTAATAAATCAGGCAAAACTTCTTCCTCAATAGTGAAATCTAATTAATTAATTTCAGTGATTACATCAAGTATGGTTTGGGTAGCCCTTTCACTCTCTAGTTGAGTTGGCTCTTCCATAAGTTGAGGCTCCCCCTGGATTGGATCCAGGTGAATTGTGATTGCTGAGGGTAGTTGTAACACCCCGAAGTCAAGCGGATCAAGTTGAGCAAAATTGAGTTCAGGCATGGGTGACACGGCCTGGGACACGGGCATGTCCCAGGGCGTGTCAGGCCTGGGTAATGTCGAGTCGTGAAGTCGACGAAATTTGGAGTCGACACAGCGGACACGGCCTGCGACACGGGCGTGTCACAGGGCGTGTCGGGGCCATGTCGACGATCGGCCTGGATGTCGACGAATTTTGCTCGACGATCGTCGAGTGTCGAGTGTCGAGTGAGGACACGGCCTGTGACACGGGCGTGTCACAGGGCGTGTCAGTGGTCATCGAACTCAACTCGACGTTTCGCGCTAGGGCATATTTGCGGGACACGAGTGTGTCCAGGTGCACACGACCAGGAACACGGGCGTGTGCCAGGCCGTATGAAGTCTCGGGTTGTTTTGGGATTATTTTCGTTGAGGCACACGGCCTCAGACACGGGCGTGTCTGAGGGCGTGTCAGGGACACGGCATGGAACACGGGCGTGTCCCATAGCCGTGTACTGTTGGTTTTGAGTCGGTTGACTGCCGCTTAGAGGGACACGACCTGTGACACGGGCGTGTCACAGGGCGTGTCAGGCCGTGTTTTAGCTTTTCTGGCCAAATCTGAGCCGTTTGTTTCCCTCTTCCTGGATCCAATGGCTGGGCTCTGTCCAGGTCATGTGAAGGCCGAGAAAAAGGGGATTTAATCCCACTTTTCTTCTTCTTCTTCTTCTTCATTTCTTTGAAGAAAGGGAGGAAGAAAGGCTAAGACAAGAGGGAAGGGAGGAGTCTACCAGCTGCTGGAGGAGCTGCGGAGTGCGGAGCGAAGAACCGAGAGCGGATTCGTGAAGGCGAAGCCGAGGCGGTGATTTCCATCCGGCTACTTCATGGCGCCGAAGCGGTCTTCAAGGGTAACGATCTCCTTTTTGGACATCGAAGTCCTTCCTTTATGCATGTGCTTGGAATCCTCCACCAAGAGGTGGATTTGCGGAAGTGATTCCTTTGTTGAGTCTGCATCTCGAGCCGGAAATATGAAGTATGGCATAGGCATGCTGTGTGAAGCCTATCTAGGCCGGTAGTCTGGATTGGTGATGTTCATGGGTAAACCGGAGAAGACTCCGTGGATTTGATGAGATGCAAATGGTTTTCTCTTGCGATGAATGTATGGATGTGATGCTGTTTGTGAGGAGGCTTTGGCAAAGCACCTGGTTGTGATATGATCAATTGGTAGCACGCCTGGGGAGCTCGTGATAAACTCGGCCTGTTACACTACTAGGGTGGGTTGATCTAGTTAGTTAGAGGGGTCGATTGGTGGCAATGCTTGGGGAGCCGAGTTAAACCCGGCTTGCTGCACCACATAGTGTGGGTCGATCGGATAGGAGGGGGGTCGATGGGTAGACATTGCCTGGGGAGCTTGGATAAACCCGGCATGCTACACCACATGTTGTGGGTCGACCTACTCTGGTTGATGCTGTGAGGTGGTACCTCTGTGTGGTTGGGCGGGATGTCGCCAGCTTGCGAGACTGGTGGACTAGGGCCGGTCAACCAACAATTTAAAACCTCGAATCGGTGGTGTATGACTGGTGGATTCCGGTACGCCAAGAAGGTGCCCTGAGTGCACGGAACATCTGGTGGATTCCAGCGTTTGTGATGTCATGTGTTTGCTAGCGGGATAAAGAAAATGATATACATATGCTGTTTGATGATACTTGATGATAGATGATAGCACTGTATGCAGGGAAGGAACCACTACCCGGGTAGGGGGTAGGGTCGTTATAATGGGTCAGCCAAATGCTGACCGTTACTTTGTTTTGCCGCTTTTTGGTGGATGTCTCATTGCAGGTGCCGCGGCTTGAAATGAATAAGTGGAATGGCTAGCTTGATGTTGTTGGCCCTTGAAGGCCATGCGAAGAGTGGTGTTTGGATTTCATGTGTGGCCGGCCTGCGTGCCGATGTACGAAATGAATGTTGTGTAAAAGAGGAACCTGTAAGGCCATAAGGCCAGGGTGTGTGGGTTGTATACATTCCTGGTGTTGTGATATATCTACCTGTGGTATTTATATATATTGGTGGACATTCTGGTTTGAGTTCATGTTAACAAAAAATGCTGCGCTAGAATGGATGAGTTAAGGATACGCGTCGATTTTGATTTCTATACGTGATTCCTTCGCTTGTCTGTGAGATATGGCGTGGGGCCCCGGCCGGACCCACCGTTATATGTCATGTGACAGGTGGGGGCGTTACAAAGTGGTATCAAAGCCAGGTTTAGATTATGTGGGAGGAGAGAACAGAAATGAACTCATGAATGTCCACTAGGAATGTATGTCATGCACATGATGTGCGTGAGTGTGTAGTCAATGTCGCAGTACCGTTATGATTTGAAGTATTAATGGTGTTCTGTACATTGATAGGTGGCGAGGGATGGAGCTGGGCCGTCTGAGCCCCAGCGGTCGGATGAGAGTGCAGTACCCGTGGAAGCGCCTATGCCTCCCTCGGCAGAAGACATACGGGTGGTTACGGAGACAGTGCTTGCAGTGTTACAAGCACAACCTATTGGACAGGCAAGGCCGGGTGTAAGGCAAGAGCATGCTGCAGTGGTGGTGGAGGCGCAAGCAAGTGACGAGTCAATGACACGTTTTATGCACTTTCATCCCCCGACGTTTGGTGGAACGCTTTCACCAACACAGGCGGAAGATTGGTTGGCAAGGGTAAAACGGATCCTGACCGCAATCCGGACGGTCGAGGAACAGAAAGTGATGTTGGCCACTTTTCTGTTGGAAGGCGATGCGAGATTGTGGTGGGATGAGATTGAAGTGCATCACTTGGCAGGTCGAGGTTTAACGGAGGTTTCCATGGAGGAATTCTCCCGAATATTTTTGGCCAAGTATGTGCCAATGTCGCAGAGGATTGCGATGGAAAATGAATTTCTCCGTTTGGTGCAGGGTGAGCGGGAGATTGATACCTACCTGCATGAGTTTACAAGATTAGGGAGATATGCGGGATCTACCTTTGCGGAGGAAGCGCGAAAGACAAATCGGTTTTATGAAGGCTTGCGGGATGAATTGAGGTTGGCACTTCCGAGTTCAGTGAGCCAAGGCTTTCAAGCATTGGTCGATACAGCTCGTGCATTGGAAAAAGATATGAAGCGAGTACAAGCGAATAAGCGACTGGCAGTGGAAAAGTCAGAGTTTAAAGTGTCACAGTTGGATCAATCGGAGTTTCGACGATAAGAGAAGAAAAGATTTAGGCCGGCGGAATCAGCTCCGTCGACTGTTTCTTCGGGGGCGACTTATGGGTCAGGACGTGTGGATACACGTATATGCTATAAATGCGGGCAGCAAGGACATATAGCAAAATTTTGTCGGAATGCCCCTCCAGGGAGTGAGAAAAAGATAGGTGCGTCATATGAAGAAAAGGGAAAAGCAGTGGCCGAATCATTTGCACCCCGGACGCAACCTTGATTGCATGCTATGGACGTGCAAGAGCCGCAAAGCTCAGTTGGCGAAATTCAGCCTCGGGTGTTTCAGTTGTCTCTTAATCGCGAATTTCAAAATCGGGAGGCTGAGCGGAGATGAATCATGAAGTAGCTCCTTTGGATGCTATGACTGGATCGTACCTTGATGGATTGTCCATGGTGGTGTATGTAAACTATGTTTATATCTATAATTGTGATGAATAACAGCTGGTGGACATCTTGCTAAAAACTTGGTGCACTTGTGATTGTGAGGCGATAAATCAATTATGTTGTTTTGTTTTGAGGTCTTCTGTGGCTGAATGTGCACAAGTGGAAGTTAGGGCTGTTTGTTTGTGTTGTATGTTTGTTAGTTTGTGCGGAGGCTTGGGGTGTAAGCTTTGATGATGTTGTGGCTGATTGAAGTCAAATTTCGAGGACGAAATTATTTGAAGGGGGGAGGATTGTAACACCCCGAAGTCAAGCGGATCAAGTTGAGCAAAATTGAGTTCAGGCATGGGTGACACGGCCTGGGACACGGGCGTGTCCCAGGGCGTGTCAGGCCTAGGTAATGTCGAGTCGTGAAGTCGACGAAATTTGGAGTCGACACAGCGGACACGGCCTGCGACACGGGCGTGTCGCAGGGCGTGTCGGGGCCGTGTCGACGATCGGCCTGGATGTCGACGAATTTTGCTCGACGATCGTCGAGTGTCGAGTGTCGAGTGAGGACACGGCCTGTGACACGGGCGTGTCACAGGGCGTGTCAGTGGTCGTCGAACTCAACTCGACGTTTCGCGCTAGGGCATGTTTGCGGGACACGGGTGTGTCCAGGTGCACACGGCCAGGAACACGGGCGTGTGCCAGGCCGTGTGAAGTCTCGGGTTGTTTTGGGATTATTTTCGTTGAGGCACACGGCCTCAGACACGGGCGTGTCTGAGGGCGTGTCAGGGACACGGCATGGAACACGGGCATGTCCCATAGCCGTGTACTGTTGGTTTTGAGTCGGTTGACTACCGCTTAGAGGGACACGGACTGTGACACAGGCGTGTCACAGGGCGTGTCAGGCCGTGTTTTAGCTTTTCTGGCCAAATCTGAGCCGTTTGTTTCCCTCTTCCTGGATCCAATGGCTGGGCTCTGTCCAGGTCATGTGAAGGCCGAGAAAAAGGGCATTTAATCCCCCTTTTCTTCTTCTTCTTCTTCATTTCTTTGAAGAAAGGGAGGAAGAAAGGCTAAGGCAAGAGGGAAGGGAGGAGTCTACCAGCTGCTGGAGGAGCTGCGGAGTGCGGAGCGAAGATCCGAGAGCGGATTCGTGAAGGCGAAGCCGAGGCGGTGATTTCCATCCGGCTACTTCATGGCGCCGAAGCGGTCTTCAAGGGTAACGATCTCCTTCTTGGACATCGAAGTCATTCCTTTATGCATGTGCTTGGAATCCTCCACCAAGAGGTGGATTTGCGGAAGTGATTCCTTTGTTGAGTCTGCATCTAGATCCGGAAATATGGAGTACGGCATAGGCATGCTGTGTGAAGCCTATCTGGGCCGGTAGTCTGGATTGGTGATGTTCATGGGTAAACCGGAGAAGACTGCGTGGATTTGATGAGATGCAAATGGTTTTCTCTTACGATGAATGTATGGATGTGATGCTGTTTGTGAGGAGGCTTTGGCAAAGCTCCTGGTTGTGATATGATCAATTGGTAGCACGACTGGGGAGCTCGTGATAAACCCGGCCTGTTACACTACTAGGGTGGGTTGATCTAGTTAGTTAGAGGGGTCGATTGGTGGCAATGCTTGGGGAGCCGAGTTAAACCCGGCTTGTTGCACCACATAGTGTGGGTCGATCGGATAGGAGGGGGTCGATGGGTAGACATTGCCTGGGGAGCTTGGATAAACCCGGCGTGCTACACCACATGTTGTGGGTCGACCTACTCTGGTTGATGCTGTGAGGTGGTACCTCTGTGTGGTTGGGCGAGATGTCTCCAGCTTGCGAGACTGGTGGACTAGGGCCGGTCAACCAACAAGTTAAAACCTCGAATCAGCGGTGTATGACTGGTGGATTCCGGTATGCCAAGAAGGTGCCCTGAGTGCACGGAACGTCTGGTGGATTCCAGCGTTTGTGATGTCATGTGTTTGCTAGCGGGATAAAGAAAATGATATACATATGTTGTTTGATGATACTTGATGATAGATGATAGCACTGTATGCAGGGAAGGAACCACTACCCCGGGTAGGGGGTAGGGTCGTTATAATGGGTCAGCCAAATGCTGACAGTTACTTGTTTTGCCGCTTTTTGGTGGATGTCTCCTTGCAGGTGCCGCGGCTTGAAATGAATAAGTGGAATGGCTAGCTTGCTGTTGTTGGCCCTTGAAGGCCATGCGAAGAGTGGTGTTTGGATTTCATGTGTGTGGCCGGCCTGCGTGCCGATGTACGAAATGAATGTTGTGTAAAAGAGGAACCTGTAAGGCCATAAGGCCAGGGTGTGTGGGTAGTATACATTCCTGGTGTTGTGATATATCTACCTGTGGTATTTATATATATTGGTGGACATTTGGTTTGAGTTCATGTTAACAAAAAAATGCTGCGCTAGAATGGATGAGTTAAGGATACGCGTCGATTTTGATTTCCACGCGTGATTCCTTCGCTTGTCTGTGAGATATGGTGTGGGGCCCCGCCGGACCCACCGTTATATGTCATGTGACAGGTGGGGACGTGACAGTAGCTCCCCCTGCCTCTGTGCATCTTCTTGTCTAGCTGGAGACTGTCCAGCATTTCCACCCTGTTCATCATCAGAACTAAACACCACTTGCTCTTCAGAGCTGCTAGAGGATTCTTGAGCCACAGTGGCTGTCTTCTTCTTCTTCTGCTGGGGTGTTGCCTTTTCTGGAGTGGGCAGTTCCTTTGTTAGCACCCTATCCCACCTAGAGAAAATTCTCAAATCCATTCTCCTCATGTGGTTTATTTTGGAACCTGCAGCTTGGTTCATCACATCTGGAATACTTCCAGCAAGGTATAGACTTAGAATTCTACCCAGATTGGGTTTCTTCATACTTTATTTTATCTTATCAAACATGATTGTAGACCAATCAGTATCAAGTTTGAAGATAATCCTTGTCATCAAATTGAACATTTGAGCAGATATTCTATCATGTCCTCCAGGTTTGCTCAGGATGACCTTGCCAACTATTTCAGATAAGAGTTTTCCTTGGATGTTCATTCCTTTCCTGTTGAACACTGATCCAATCTTCAGGTTTGAATCCAGTCCACACCATCTTAATGCCTCTCTAGTCTTAGAAGAAGATACATCTTCTTCCTCTTTTGTTCTTGGTAGTTGTAGTACCTTCCTTAGGCTTTTCTGTGTGATCTTAACTTTGGTTCCATGAACTATGGACTTAATCTTGAGTCCAGAGTCGTCAAGTGAAGCTGCAATCAGAAATTCAAGGACCTCCTTCTTCCAGATCTTGATTGGCTCTGAAACAAGGTATTCCAGTCCAGTCTCGGCAATTAGGGTTACCACACCTTTGATTTCAGGTTCCGCGTCATCAAAGGCATGTCGCACGAGTTCATATCCTTCATTTATGTTCTCTTCTAGCTTGGGCGCCATTAGGGTTTGGAGAAATATTGAATTTAGAGAAGAGAGATGTCGACACTCAAGTTTGGTCTCGATACTTTGGTGAGCGTGTCGACAAATAATGGCGAAAACCTATTTATACCTTTCTAGAATCGAAGATGAAAAGGCGCGTCAAAATACTTAAATTGTGTCGACACTGTTGAAAAGTGTCGACACTTACTACTAATGTCTCGACAACTATGTGTCGACACAAGTATAATCGACAGAATATATGTGTCGACACTTGTATACGTGTTGACATCACTTAGTTCGACACTTAGTCGAGACTCTACTAGACTAATTCTGTGTAAAGCCTAAGTGTCGACACCACCTTGGATGTGTGGACACTAATTCTCTGAAGTGTCGACACAGACTTCCTAGATGTGTTGACACTTTTTCTCTGAAATGTCGACACAACTTCTATGTGTCGACACAGACAACTCTGTGTGTCGACACCATTTTACTTAGCCAATTTTGTAAACTATTCTAAGTTTATCATCCATAATTCAATTTTAAATTTATTGAATCTGGTTTCATCTAAGGGCTTAGTATACATATCAGCTAATTGATTTTTTGTATTAATATACTCTAGTGAAATATCTCCTTTTTCCACATGTTCTCTTAGAAAATGGTATTTTATTTCTATGTGTTTAGTCCTACTATGGGAGACAGGATTATTTGCAATAGAAATAGCACTTGTAGAATCACAAAATATAGGTGTTCTACTTACTTGAATACCATAATCTTCTAGCTGGTGTTGTATCCATAGTAGTTGTGCACAACAGCTTCCTGCAGCAACATACTCTGACTCAGCTGTGGAGATAGCCACACTAGTTTGCTTCTTGCTACTCCATGACACCAACATTCCACCTAGAAATTAATAGGTACCTGTGATACTCTTTCTATCTTCCTTGCAGCCTGCAAAATCTGCATCTGAATAACCTGTCAGTACAAAATCTCCATTCTTAGGGCACCAAAGGCCTAGATAAGGTGTGCCCTTGAGATATCTAATAATTCTGTTGACAGCTGTCAAATGAGATTCTTTAGGGCAAGCTTGGTACCTAGCACAGACAAATGTAGCATACATGATATCTGGTCTACTTGCAGTCAAATATAGTAGGGAGCCAACTATCCCTTTATACAAAGTTTCATCTACAGGTTTCCCTGCATTATCTTTGCATAAAGACATTGTTGACCACATAGGAGTTTTCATGGTAGTGGATGATTCCATACCATACTTCCTTATCAATTCTAGAGTGAACTTAGACTGGCATATGGATAATCCATCCTCAGTCTATCTAACTTGGAGACCCAAGAAGAACTTAAGTTCCCCCATACTGCTCATTTCAAATTGTCCTTGCATTAGTTTTGCAAACTTCCTGCAAAGACAACTTTCTGAAGACCCAAATATTATGTCATCTACATATATTTGGACTAAGATGATCTTGCCTCTGGATTCCCTAAGAAATAGAGTCTTGTCTATTTTCCCCCTTGTGAATTTATTCTCAATGAGGAAATTAGACAGGGTTTCATACCAAGCCCTATGGGCTTGTTTTAACCCATACAAAGCCTTCCTAAGTCTATAAACATAATTAGGTTTAGTAGAATCAACAAAACCTGATGGTTGTTCTACATAGACTTCTTCCTTCAGATTTTCATTCAGAAAAGCTGACTTAACATCCATTTGGTATACCTTAAATCCTTGGAATGTTGCATAGGCAAGGAACATCCTTATTGCTTCCAGTCTAGCTACTGGAGCAAAGGTTTGATAAAAATCAATACCTTCTTCCTGCATATATCCTTTTGCAACAAGTCTAGCTTTGTTCTTTATAATTACTCCATTTTCATCCAACTTGTTCCTAAAGATCCACTTAGTTCCTATAATGTTGTGGTCTTTTGGTTTAGGAACAAGCTCCCAGACTTTGCATCTTTTGAACTGGTTCAGCTCCTCTTGCATTGCCTCAATCCAATGAGGGTCTAGGATTGCTTCTTCAAATTTCTTTGGCTCTACTTGGGATAAAAAGCTGGAGTAGAGAACTGAACTTAGATTCCTGCTTCTTGTTTGTACCCCTTGTCTGAGATCTCCAATAATCTGATTGGCTGGATGATCTTTTAAATGCCTATTTGTTGGAGGCAGCCTGTCTACTGGTTGTACACCTTCAGCTTCTTCATTCAGCTGCTCCTCTTGGTCTTCTTCAGCAATAGGAGTATCTTGTACTCCCCCTGGACAGCAGCCACTATCATCCACTTGCTGACTTGCAGTAGAACCTTCTTCAATAGTAAGCTTATCCATCTTCTCAGTCACACCTGTGGAGCTGCAAACACTTCTAGACAATTCATTGTTAATGAGTCTAGCTTCATCAAACACTACATGTACTAACTCTTCTACAACTTGAGTAGTCAAGTTGTAGACCCTATAAGCCTTACTGTTGTTGATGTACCCAACAAAGATCCCATCTTGGGATTTGGCAGCAAACTTGGTTAAATAAGACTTACCATTGTTAAGTATATAGCAATATTCTAGGAGAGATGTTCTAGGAGAGATGTGTCACTCAATAGGGTTCTACCAGCCTCTATCAAGGTTCTATTTTTCCTTTCAGCAATACCATTTTGCTGAGGTGTTCTTGGTGAGGAAAATTCCTGAAATATCTCAAACTCTTCACATAGCTTTGTCATACTATCAGAATGAAATTCAGTACCATGGTCACTTCTTATTTTGACCACTGTACTGTCTAACTCATTCTAAATTTGTTTGACAAAACTATAAAAGATACTTGGTGTCTCAGATTTTTGCCTTAGGAAGAACACCCAGGAATACCTTGAGTAGTCATCTACAACCACAAATGTGTAGACCTTCCTACCTAGGCTGTGAACTGGCATAGGACCAAAAAGATCCATATGCAAGAGGTATATGCACCTCACAGCATCTTTGTTCTCAATGCTATTAAAGGTGGATCTGGTCTGCTTGCCTTTCTGACAAGCTGAGCATATCTCATCCTTTATACACTTAACCTGAGGACCATTCCTCACTAACTCTTTGTTAAAGAGTTGACCAATTGTCTTATAGTTAAGATGAGCCAGCCACTTGTGCCATTTAACACAATGTGAGACTCTTTCATCAGCTACAATACAAATAGGAGAAGCATTGTTCTCACACATAATGTCTAGACAATAAACATTTCTTTTCCTATATCCTGTTAAAATGATCTTTTGATCACTTGACCTACTGATATGACAACCATATTTGACAAATGAGATGTCATATCCTAAATCACTCAGCTGATTTATACTAATGAGATTATGTTTCAAACCTTTACATAAGCCACTTGAGTAATTGTAACTAGATTGCTAGAAATGTTACCAAAGCCTTTGATGATTCCTTTTTCTGAACCACCAAAGGTAACCTTAAGACCATCCTTGATTGGTGTATAGTCCTTCAGCAATCCCCTAGTTCCAGTCATGTGCCTGGAACATCTACTGTCCAAGTACCATATTGGGGCATGACCACTTGGACTCACCTGCAAAACAGATTACTTAACCTTAGAACCTAAATAATTCTTGGGTCCTTGGTGCAAGTTAGTCTGACTCTTAACAAAACTACCTGTAGCTTTTCTAGCAGGCAGTTTGCTACTCACCTTGGCACTTGAATTGTGCCAACAGTCTATGGCAAAGTGACTTACCTTGCCACAACACCAGCACTCAAATCTGTTGTACCTTTGTTTGGATACAACTCTGGCTGTAGTATCTACAGCAGGCTTCTTGTTGAGTACTGGGGCTTTGCCCTTAGACTTGAACTGTACAGTCCTGGCAGGTTTTGTAAACCCCAATCCAGTTTTACCCTTATGAGGTACAAACTCATCTATCAAAGGTAGAACAGATTTTGGTTTAGAGAAACTTGCTACAATATCTCTCTCCTTCTGAAGACTAATCTCCAGATTTCTAATTTGATCATTTTTAAATGTAATAGTCCCCATCTGAATAACTATAATATTCTTCAGTCTGGCTATTTCATTTAATTTCTGATCTAATAACTTGTCAAAATCTGTTGCAGCCACTTTAAGACTAGCAATCTCCTTAGCCTGAGTTTTGGCCAAGAGTTTGCTTTTCTTCAAAGCCTGCAACAATACTCTATATTCATCAATCAACTGATGAATGTCTCCTTCAGATTCAGATCCACTCACATCACTTGATGCTGATGTATCTGATTCTGATCCAGCACTAGAAATTGAACTTGAAGAACAATTTTGTACCTGACTAGGTCCAGGCTGATCCTGGATTTTGTCTCCTTCTGATAAGGCCATCAGTCCCTTGCACTTCATGTCCTCCTGCTCATAAATTGAGTTCATTAGTTGTATGAACTCATTTTCTTCTTCTTCAGCAAACAAGCCAATATAGGCTTCTTCTTCTGAATCTGTTTCTGAAGATGACATATCAGTCAGACTTTTATCCTTCTTTGCAACAAAGGAACTTTCCTTTTTGCCCTTGAACTGTGTCTTTTCTTGTCAGTGGACTCTTTCCTCTTTTCTGGACAATTAGCTATTACATGTCCTTGTCTATTGCAACAATAACATACTATCTTAGAGGATGTAGTTTTACTAGACTTGGGCTTTCTCCTGTCATTCCTTGATGACTTCCTGTTCTGATAATAGTCATCTTTTGTCTGTGAAGTGGATGGCTTGGACCTCCACTGCTTCTTCTTTAGAAACTTCTGAAAGTGCCTAGTAAATGCAGCAAAGTCTTCATCACTTTCACTGCTTCCTGACTTCTTGCTATCTGAAGTATCTATCTCAGCCTCAGCAACTTTTTGAGGTGGAGATGAAGACTTGCTTTTATATTTCCTAGTGGCTTCAGTATTGAAGGCCACAACTCTTTCTTTGTGCTCCACTCTTGTAGTCTTTTCTTCCTCCTTCCTTACCAATAACTGCATCTCATAAGATAACAGTTTTCCAAACAAAGTTGGAGGAGGAATGTCTGCTAATTTGGTCATTTCCCTTATGGAACAAATCTTGGTGTCCCAGTCTTTTGTCAGGGATCTCAACTTATCATTCAACTCATAATTGCTGAACTCTCTTCCATAGGACATCAAATCATTGACTATCCTATAGAATTTCTTGTAGCATTCAGTTATGCTATCAGACCTGCCTTGCCTGAAGCTTTCATACTCTTGATTTAATAAAGACTTACTGTCTTGTCTAACTTCTTCAGATCCCTCCATATAGACTATCAGTGTGTCTCACATTTCTTTTGATGTTTTATAATGAATCAGATTCTGAAATGTGGCATCATCAATTGCACTTACAATAATATTCTAGGACCTCTTGTCCATAGTGGCCAGAATTATCTCATCTTTTGTCATTTCTGAATAATCTTTTGGAGTTCTCTGATTTGCATCTAGCACAGATACTTTCATTGGCACATATGACCCTTCTTTGACTGTAATGTAAATTCTTGGGTCCGAGGCTTTCATAAAAAGTCTAACCCTTTCTTTCCAAATGCCAAAGATCTCCTTTCTGCAGATTGTCAACTTCATGGATCCTAGCTCTTTGTGATTCTCAGTTGAACCCATTTTCTTGATTCTTGATTCTACTGATTCTGCCTACAGGATCTTTTACTCAGACTGTTATGTCCTTTTGAGTAACCTGGCTCTGATACCACTTGAAAGAACTAGTGCCTAAACACCTAGAGGGGGGGTGAATAGGTGCACTTAATCTTTTTAAACTTTTAAGGCAGAAATACAGTACAGTAATTGCAATTCACAGCACAGATAACACAGCAATCATACAAGCATACAATCACAGAGAGCACACATGATTTATAGTGGTTCCCCAAGGTCTGGGTACATCCACTTTCCCCTTCGCCTATCTAGTAGTGTACTAGATTCGGCCTAACTTCTCCACTACTTCTCAGATCCTCAGATCTTACAACTCAGAACCCCAAATAGGTTCCTACAACTCAGAGTGATCCCACTCCTACAACTCAGGCACAAAGCCCCACCACTCAGTCTTCACCAAGACCTGCACTCAGCCTTCAACAAGACCTACACTCAGCCTTCAACAAGGCCTACACTCAGAAAAATGTATCTCCTACACTCAGGCACACAATCCCTACCACTCAGCCTTTATAAATATAGGCTTACAACTCAAATCCCTTAGGATCATACAGAAAACAAAGTGTACAAAGATTAATAACCACAACTCTGATTGAGAAAGTTGAGTTGACTGGCTTCTTGATGAGTTCTTGAAAGAACTTTGCTGAGATCAACCTCCCTTGACTTTCTTCAAAGCTTCTTGAATTAGAACACAGTAGGGTTGTATCTTTATGCAGATGATCTTCAATCAACTGCTGAGTTGAGAATCAGATCTCAATCTGAAACTTCTTTATCAGCCTGTTTTAATAGATGTCTTCTTAGAAGGAGCTTTCTCTCTCCAACTTCTTAGATCTTCACTTGAAGGTCTTCTTCTTGTTTGTTGTTTCTCACTTCAATGATTGCTTTATCTCGTGTGTTCATTTTGTTGAAGGAATAAGCCTTTATATAAGCTTTCTTCATGGTGACCGGCTGATCCGATTTCTAACGAACTTCTGACAGCTTTGACAGTAGCAGTTGACCGGTTGAAATGGCAGCTGTCAAGTCATCCAGTCACTTCTTGAAAACTCTGTCACTATCTGAAAGTGTCGAGACAGATAGTCTTTAAGTGTCGACACAAATAGACCAAGTGTCGACACAAGTAGACTAAGTGTCGACACTAGCCTTCATGGTGTCGAGACAACTCCTTGTGTTGTAGCAATAGCTTCTCGACACTGCTTCTTCAACATGTGTCGACACTGATCATGTGTGTCGACACAAGTCCTTCTTCTTCAATACTTAGTTGATTTCTGCAAAGTGTCGACACAACTCCTTTGTGTCGACAATCTTATTATGTTGAAAC